>PVJH01017813.1:0-46852 GCA_004026705.1 Nesogale talazaci
TGTCCAACCCTGGCCCCTGTCTGCATCTGAGACTGCTGGCTTCACTAGCGAATTGAACGAGCTGAAGATGGGCAAAGACATGTCCACTCATCATGAGAGAGAGAGAGAGAGAGAGAGAGAGAGAGAGAGAGAGAGAGAGAGAGAGAGAGCTGAAAGGCAACAGGATGGAGTGGGAGAGTCGCTGACCCCGGAGTTCAGAGTCCTGCTCCCAGCTCCGAGGGAGATGTTTATCGGCCTGAAAGAGTTGCAGGCCTTCTCCAAGGCTCAGCTTGCTTCTTTCTTCAGAGGTGCGGTTGCGCAGTGGGTTTGTGTGCGCGTGGACTTTCTAACATGTGAGCTGTCTCCCAGTCTATAAAAGGGACCTGGCTGGCCCCGGTCTGTCTGATGACGGCCAGTCATTGAGCAGTTTTGCCATGCGGTTTAAAATAAAGCATGATGGGGTGGGGGCCCCAAAACTTTGTGGAAAAATTCCATAAACTTCTCATTCCTTTTGACTTTGGAGCCTTTTGAAGCCCACTCTACCCTCGACCCCCCTTCATACTTTGCACAGTGCCTGGCTTTTAGTAAGTGCCCCCCCTCCCGCTAGCCTCCATGTGGTGTTATTCTTAGTGTGTGTGTGGGGGGGGGGTGAGGGGGTCCACTCTGACGCCCTGTGGCTCAGCTGGCCTGCCGCCCCGGGTATGACAGAAGAAGGGTGACCACAGCAAGTCTCAGTCTCTCTCTCTCTCTCTCTCTCTCTCTCTCTCTCTCTGCTGCTTCCTTCCTCTGCCTCCTGGAAGAACTTGTCCCTCAGTCACAGTCTTGTGATTCTTCTCATGGCAGCCCCATCCCCGTGGCAGGAGGCCCAATTTGACGTCACTACAAAGATCCCGGTTTCTGGCACTGGAGGGATGATATTTCATCAGCTCCTCTCTGCCCGTCCCTTCCCTTCCACCCTTTGTTCCCCCACCCTGAACCGGCGTACGAAGACCATATGTGCAGATAATGAGTTTAAGCTGATAAACAACCCCCACATCCACCCAAATAAAAGACACTTTCGCCTGGGAGAGAACGGGTCACTTCCTCACTTCGGAGGCCCTGTCGCTGCCCGGTGTGGTAGCCTTGTCACATTCCGCCCCGCTGCTCCGTGGCAGGGGCGGGCCCTGGGCCAGGTCACTGGTCTGAGGCTTGGGGCTTGGGCTGGGACAGCAGCGTCCTCCTCCGTGGACAGCTTGGGAGGGGCCCACAGGCAGGCGGAGCGTCTGCCTCCCCGCCCTCCAGCACGGCTGTGGCTCAGAGCAGTGACCGCAGGCCTTAGCCTCGTGGCGCAGCCGCTTAGGGAAGTACTTAACTGTACATGGCCTCCATCCTCACCTCTCTGCAGATTAAAAGTTGGCTCGGATCTGACTCCCGTTGGACAGACTTGAAAGTCGGACTCAGGCACACAGAAAGTATAGGCTGGGGTTGGGTCCTAGGTGGATCAGACTCCCAGCCCTGTGCCCTGAGCCACTATGTGCTTTCTCTCCTCCCTGCTGCTTGTCTGCCCCCCACCCCCCACCCCTTCCCGGGACATCTTTGGAGCTATCCCTTTCCCTTCTCCTGACTTCTGACCATCTCCCCGGCTTGTCTTTTGGCATCACTGGTCCAGCCCTCCTGGGGACAGTGAAGAGGACTGCTTGGTGGGTGCCTTTGCCATCCTAATGCTTGGGGCGTGGCTGCTTGACAGAAGGGGCGGACCTTACTGCCCCACAAAGTCACAGAAAGAAGCTGCACGCCCGGCACACAGGTCTAACTTTGAAACTTGTGTGGAGTGGCTTCGCATCAGACTGCCAAACCACAGCAGTTTGAAACCGGAGGCTGCTCTGGGGGAAGAAGACGGGGTTTTCTACTCTTCTAAAGAGTTACAGGCTAGCCCACGACGGTCTCTCATCACGTCGCTAAGAGTCGGGAGAGATGAGATGGCCGTGCGTTTGGAGGATGAGACCGACACGTCACCGAAAATGAGCCCCGCATTTCAGGGTCCACTTCTGGTTCCCGTCATCAGGATAGCTTGGACGTCTGTTCCGCACGGTCACCCCCGTGACGTCACCCTATGTGTGGCCGCACCTGCTGGCATAGGTGGCCTCCCCAGGTGCTGCAGAAGGGAAGAGATTTTGGAACAGTGGCCGTGCCGGCCTGGAGGCGACACCTGCCAGTGCTGCTGCAGTCTCTGGGTGAGGACTCGTCACAGGGCCTCAAAGGAGCATGGAGAGACCAGGCACTAAGGAAACGACTGGGTCTTTGAAGAGCGCCGGCCCTGCCTGCCAGAGCCCTGGTGACGGGGTGATTACATGATGCATTCCTAGCCTTGTGGCCGGCAGTTCGGACCACAGCAGTTCTCTCCATGGGAGAAAGGTGAGTCTGTTAGTTCTTGTGGAGGAGTAGTCTCAGAAACCCACTGGGGCGGTTCTGTTCTGTCCCGCAGGGCTGCTGGAAGTCAGCGTTGACCTGCTGGCCGTGAGCATGGCTTTGAGTGGTGGAGAGCTTCTTGAATATTCTCTCCCCCCCCCAACTGTAAAGTGCCCTGAGGAGTCCCCGAGAGGCTGCCCCCTGCATGTCCTCAGTCTGTAAGTCCAGGGAGCCCCTTCTCCTAGGAGCCCCTGGTGGCTGTCACTCTTGATAGGTGAGACAGCTGCTGCCACCACGCTGACTGGGTCTGGCAGCCCAGGCGCTCGCCCCGGCGGGTCTTCCTGGCGGTGACCTTCCAGAGCATGCAGCCAGGCCTTTCTGGGTGGCTTTGATCCCCCAACCTTCTGAGAGTAGCTGCGTGGTACTAACCAGGGGCTGTCTTCACAGGTTAGAGACTGTGTATATGAAATGGTGTCATGTGAGTCTCAGGTCAGCCTCTGGCGGTTGGGGAGGCCACTGACTGTCGTGGGCTGGCTGTGCTCTGGAGGGGGCTATAATGCCCAGGTTGGCTTCTCTGAGAACTTCTTTCAGGGGCTTCCAGAACCCATCTATCTCCTTCCTCTTTCTTTGTTCTTTCTTTCGTGGTGTGGAGTCCTAGCCCTTGTAGGAGTGATGGTGATGGTGGTGGTGGTGGTGGTGGTGGTGGTGATGGTGGAGGTGTTGGTGATGGTGATGGTGATGGTGGTGGTGGTGGTGGTGGTGGAGGTGTATGTAGGTTTTTCCAGAGCCTAAGGTGGCAGGAAGTGAGAGAAGCCATTGTTTTAGGTGTTGGTCTCACTGCCATCATGCCCAGTCTGACTCTTAGGGACC
Source organism: Nesogale talazaci (assembly GCA_004026705.1). NCBI lineage: Eukaryota > Metazoa > Chordata > Mammalia > Afrosoricida > Tenrecidae > Nesogale > Nesogale talazaci. Next base: position 3,238 of record PVJH01017813.1, read on the forward strand.
CAACAGGACAGGTGGTGAGGGTTGCTCCTCTCTGTAGGTCTTTAACACTGTAACTCTTTGTCAGAGTCAAAAGCCTCATTTTCCTCCCAAAGAGTGGCTGCTGTAAGTTTTGAGCTGCTGGCCCTGTGGTTAGGTCACACACACCCCTCCCCCAAAGACCCCTTGGCTATTGGTAGTGAATGCCATAGGGATTTGCACCCCCCCTGCCCCACCCCCCCAAACCCGCCGCTTTGGGACCTGTTTAGGATTCATGCTTTGGAGTGTCCTCCAAATGATAGCTATGGTTATGTGTGGCTTCTCGTGCACCCATGCTGGCATCCTTAGGGACTGAGCAGGTAGGCAGAGGGGGCCTTCCGGATCTGGGGGCATTAGCATGGCCAGGCTGAGCTTGGAAACCCCTGCCTGTGAGCTTCCCAAACACCTGCTATGGTGTGTCCGGAAAGGACGGGGTTGATGACCAAGCAGGGGAGGAAAGAGTGGGAGCACCTGGGAGACGGAGCCTCTGTGGAATGGGGAGAACACAGAGGTGCCCTGGGCTACAGGCAGCCGGACACCCAGCTCCTGGACAACTCGCTCTCTCACGCTGGGTAAATCCGCCCTCCTGGTGGTGCAGCGGTCACACGCTGAACTGCTGACAGCAAGGTTAACAGTTTGAAACTACCAGCCACCCTGTAGGGTAAATATCGGGCTTCCTATTCCTGTAAAGGGCTCCGGGCTTGGACCCTCTCTGAGGCAGTTCTAGCCTGCCTTGTAGGACCACTGAGGGGTCAGCATCGACCCGATGGCAGTCAGTTTGAATTGTGTTTGCAGAAAGGATGGAGCTGAACAAACTCTTCATCGCCATCACGTGGCTCTTAAATCACAGCCTTCAAACCCAACCCAACCACATCTCCACCGCCATCAAGTCACTTCCAACAGCGACCTGGTATGGGATTTTCGAGTCAAAATCTTCATGAGAACCGACAGCCTCATCTTTCGCCCTCAGGGCACCTGGGAGGTTTGAACTCGCACCCTTGAGGTTAGTAGTTCCACGCCGATCCCACAGTGCCTCCACGTCCCCTTGCACCCACATAAAGTCACATAAGAACGACACCTGTTCTGGTGTAACTCATTTGAGTCTTGGCACACCGGGGTCAGACCTCACTGAAACCTGGGGGTAGCCGAATGAGAACAGACCTGCCTGTGCACCTGTCCAGCCCCCTGTGAGGCATCAGGGAGAGCCCACCCAGCAGGGGTCGGGGAGGGGGCAATGGGAGGTACAGAGCAACACCCTCCTTTCTCCTGGATGGAGTGGGCTTCAGTCCGGTAGCCTCAGACTGGACCTCCTGTTAAACCACTGCTTTCCTGGGAAGCATCTAGAGCCCTGGCCCTTGGATGCAGGCTTATCTTTCCCTGTTTGATTACCGCTTGGAGCTGGGGAGGCCCCCACCATCAGGCACTCACCCAGTGCTGCCTCTCCGGCTGGGACAGATTGCAATGCGTGCCTGCTGGCCAAGTGTGCCCAGCCTCCAGCCCAGCAGGGAGCTGCCACCACCTGGTGCCTGACATTCAGGGCTCCCTCCCGCAGCAACGGCTGGTAAGCAGAGGGGAGAAGGCGGACTCTCCGCAGCCCACATCCAGTGCCCATCTCCGCCCTCACGAGAGCCCATGGAATAGATGGGTGGGCTTCCGTGGACACCAGCATTGCTCCTTGGGACAGGGGCCTGAGGCAGCCCTTCCGTCACCTGAGTCTGATGGACATGTGCTCCTGGTGGCACCGAAGAACAGGGTCCTCCAGGGAAGTTAAAAAACACTTAACTCCATGGAGAGGATTCCGACTCATTGGGATCCAGCAGGACAGGCCTGAGCTGCCCCTGCAGATTTCTGAGACTGAGACTCTACAGGGAGTCAAAAGCCCCTTTTCCACCTTCAGGTGGAGGGCTGATGGTGCCCAACTACTGATCCTGGTCACCCCAAGATGTGTGAGCACCGTGTCACCAGGACAGAGGCCGCTGAGATATTGGGGAGACACGCTGATCTCCGGCTTCCCCAAAGAAGTGTCCCGTACCCATATCAACCCCTGAGGCAGCACCATCTTTGCTGCTCGCTTGTAACACACATGAGCACACGTACTTTCTCATGGCTTTGGAGGCTGGAAGCCCCAGGGAGGGTCTCCACAGTGGGGGGCTCCTGTCCTGCTGGCAGCTGCAATGGTTGCTTGGCACTCCCTGGATTGTCAGCAAGCCTCATGTCGCCTCTGCTGTCTCTGTGTCGGATCCAGTCTTTCTTACAACACACACACGATTGGATTTAGGATTCACCTTGCCCAAGAAGAACCTTTTTTTCAAACAGGATCGAGGTTGCAGGCGTTCAACCCATTGGAGTGGGGGTGGGCACACAGTTCAGTCCTAACAAGGCCCTTGGGGGTCCATCAAACACAGCTCGATCAGTCCTGTCTCCTGTCCTCAGCTCGCTCACTCCTGAAACAGGTGGATCAGGTGTCACCCAGGCCCTGCAGCTTGCTAACTGGGACCACTCCTGTAACCTCCTACCGATGAGGTGCTGCAAAACCTCATGCCCGCCACCTGACTCCTGTTGACCCTACAGCACAGGGGAGACCTGCCCCTGGGGGTTTCTGCAGCTGGTAATCTTTACTGGAGCAGGAAGCCTCTTCTTCCTCTTGTGGAGCCGCCGGTGGCCTTGAACTGCTGATCTTGGGTGTTGCATCCCAGCTCACAACATTTCCCCGCCTCGTCTCTCTCTGTCATCGAGGCTGGGTTTTGACTCACAGTGATTCCAAAGGACAGCACTGCCCCCGTGGTTTTCGAAGGCTATAATTCCTTCTGGGAGTAGAAAGCCTCATCTTTCTCCCCTACAGCGGCTGGTGGTTTCAAACTCCTGACCCTGCAGTGAGCTAGCAGCCTCCTCACTCTGAAGAGATGAATATTCCTATGGCCACATCTCACAGCTGAGAGAACCAGGGCAAAGCTGTGAAGGGAGGTGCCTGAGTTCACCCAACCAGCAAGGGACGGCTAAGGTTCCCTTCCCAGCATCTCGGCCTTCTTATCCAGAAAGTGGTGATCTATGTCTTCCCAACGTTGCGCGTCAGAAAAGGAGATGCCTGGCACTGTGCTCTGTCCCCAGCACAGCCTCTGCCGGATGCTGCCGCCTCTCCCTGCTCCCCTACAAGGTGCTGGGGTTTAGTCTGTGCTCCAGAGAGAAAGGCTAAGATAGGCATGGCATGTTCTCTGGACGTGGTGATCCAAAATGACCGGTGAAGAGACACTGTCTGCTGGCCATCTCCCTCAGCTCTCCAGAGTCCCCTGCCGCCCACCTCTCTGCTCCAGGTGAGGACAGCTGGCTGAGGCCATTTGTTTGGGTCTGATACATCTCCTGGGCACACCTGAAGCACCAGAGACTCCCCAGAGGGTTCACGTGGGTGTCTCTCGGAAGGGAGGGATCTCGGAGGTGCAGTCTGCTGAGTTTCAGTTCCAGAGCTCATCACGGAGGGAGAGGCTGGGCCTGGGGACTCAGTCAGTGGGAGATGGAGGTGGGGAGAAGGGGGGCATACACAGTCGCCATGCAGGCTCTGTGCAGCATGGGTTCAGGGCAAGGTGGGCTGCTTCTGCCCTTTCTCCGCACGACTCCTTGTGTTGGCATCCTCCTCCAGCCAGGTACCAGCCACGTGTCATTGGACAAATCACGGCACCCTTCTGGGCCTCCATCCTCTCTCCTGGGGTTTTATGAGGATGCCGTGGGCTGAACGGTGTGCGTGCAGCTGGGAGGAGGGAGCACGGCTCAGAACTGGGAGTCAGTGGCCTTAGCTGTTAGGGAAATTGCTTTACTCGTCATCTGGATCCCCCTGGAGAGGGAGGGCAGAGACCTATCAGTCTTGCTCTCTGGGAGACCTGCCTCCTGCCCCGCAGGAGCTCAGCCTCTGGAGTGGAATAGATGCAGTAATGCACACATGCTGAGCCAGTGGGTGAATCAATGAATGGATTCTTAGGCACATCTTCTTTGCGTCCATTGAATTCCATTTCATTTCCTTCCTTGCTACGCACCCTGGGCTTCCACTTTACCTGTAATCCTTTCCTCTGTGTGTGTGTGTGTGTGTGTGTGTGTGTGTTGGGGGGAGAGGGGGGTGGGTGGTGGTGGTGGAGACTGAGGCTACCATGGCAACAGACCCAATGGGGATTCATAAACCTCCACTCCAAACCGAGCACACTGCCAACGAGGCGATGCCATCCCAGGGCCACCCTTTGGATGAAATGGAGCTGCCCTCGGATTTGGGAAGCCGTAGCTCCTGATGGGAGCAGACAGCCTCCTCTTTCCCGGGATGGGGACTTCTGGTGGCCGTCCGGTGCCCTGACCGTGGCTCCAACTCCCGCCGTATCCTCACACACGTCCTCCCTGCGGAGCCCATCCAAGGACTCACACACCGGCTGGGCGCTCTCCTTTCCGCTGCCCCTCTGCCTTACCGAGCTCAATGTCCTGGGTTCATAGGATGGAATCAGAGCTCAGGGAAAGGCCTGGGGTGCAGCCTGGGACTTGGGGCCAGACAAAGCCTCTGTCTTTGTGTGCTGGCTACGGGAAGGTGGCAGAGGGGTGTGGCTGTCATGCACGAACTTTCATGTGCTTAGGGGAGGCTGATTTCTCCCAGGGACGGCTCTTTCTCCTCTCAGGTGCCCACCAGCCATCCCCAGAGTTTCTGTGCCTATGGACTGGCGTCAGCCCCCCTCCCCCACCACCGTGTGTGTGTCTGTCTGAGTCTACTCTGCTTCAGAAGTGATGAGGTCTAGGACCCACCCTACCCACCCACAGCCGAGTTGACTACATGAAAGTAGCCCCGTTTCCGAAGAGTGTCATCTTTCCAGGGGTTAGGCTGGGGTGCACCATTCATAAGCAGTTTCAATACAAGTGGAAGCTTCCTGGGTGAGTGGGGTCCCAGGGTGGCCTGAGAGGGAGAGCCTAGGGTGCCTCCGAGGGCAACAGAATGAGGGAACCAAAAAGTCGGTCCAGCTGCCCTCATTTCTAACACTCTGCAGAGAGGCCTGGTGGCCCCCAGTACCCTCCCCCCAACACAAGGGCCCCTTGCTGAGGCCGCCTGATGGGCTGTGGACATGCCAGCTGGACAAGCGTCCAGTCACTTGATTGACAGACACAGCGACTTCAGAGCGAGTCCCACTGCTTCCTAACTGCCTGTGAGACCAAGTCTGATTTATGGGACATTCGGCTCATACCCTCTGTTAGGGAAAACATCTGCTGTGTAATGGGATCGCACCGGCCACCTTGCTCAAAGCCCTCTGACGGGTGCCCAGCTGTGTCCCCTGGCCTCCGTCCCTCCCTCAGCAGCCTGGTGTGCTCGGGCTGAGCCCAGCTGCCACCCAATTGCTTTTCTCTTGCCCTGACCCGCCTGAACTTCTGTACCTATTCTGCCCACCCTGCTCACCCCCACCTTCCAAGTCCTTTTCCTCCCTTTAAAAATGTATTTTATTTTATCTCATCGGGGGCTATAGCTCTTATCACAATCCATACTTGTATCCGTTGTGTCAAATGCCTCTGTCCTCCCTCTTCAGCTGCCCAAGTCCTCCTCTTCCTTGGATCCTCGCACTTGCATCACCTCCTCCAGGAAGCCCTCCCGGACCTCCCAACCCACCCACTGCCATGGGGCGGGTTCTGACCCCAAACAAGCCTGTGGGGCAGAGTAGAGATGGCAGGTCTTTACAGAGCGGCACCTTTCTTCTTGTCACCTTTCTTCCGCGATGTCCCCACGCTTTCCCCACCACATCCCCAAGCTCCTCCTCCGATCTCTGAGTGGCTAGATTCTGCCTTGTCAGCTCTGATCACTCCAGAGCCCCTTGCTCTGCACCCCTCCTCTCCCAAGAGTGCTCTGTCAGTGCTGGCAGTTGGCTGTAGTTGCTGTGGATAAAATCCATCTCGCAAATACACTCCAGGGGGTGGGGGGCCCCAGAGGAGAGGGTGCTGGTAGTCTCTATTCACCCCACATGCGGGGCACCTGGCGTTATGGGGACCAGGTGCTTCCTTTCCACCCCTCCTCTACCTCAGACTTGTCCAGGTGGTTCTGGAACGTCAGCACATATGGGTATAAGGGTACGGTTTACATACAAGAGGAATGGGACATTGAGACAGCATCCCAACCCAGTCCAGTTTCAAGTCATAAGTCCGATATTAGCCCATATGCCATCTATAAAGTCTCCTCATGACTCATGAAGTCACAGGACAGTGGGTGTAGACTCCCGGTACTGGCAGGGGTCTCCCCATGGCTCCTCACTTCCAGGGCTCAGGGTCCATCAACAGCATCCAGTGGTGGTAGAAGCCACTCAGCCCTGGCAGGGGTATCCACGTGACTTCTCCAGCTTCAGAGGTCTGGTTCCATCAGGGTAAGACCCTGTGGCTTCTCCTCTGGCTCCTCCAGCTCCTCAGATGCTGCCATCTTGTCTTGTCCATGATTCATTTTCTCTGAGATTAACTCCCAACGACTGGGGGGATAGCTTCTCATCTCCACAAGGGAAACATCATGAGATTTCCCAGAAGTCTCAGGAGAAAGCCATGCCCACACGGAGGCCTCATTGCCAACTCAATGGCTATCTCCAGATTGTCAGGCCAGGCTCCACCCCTACATCTCCATCATGAAATTGACATAAGCACATGACCGCCACAGGGGGACGCTCAGCACCAGGCCTTACCCGGGCTCCCGTGCAGTTGACTCCCATGCATGTAGCACCTGACACAGGTGCCCAGGGAGATCAGCAGGCCTCCCTTTGGGGGCACCCCGGTGGCACAGCGGTTACGAGTCGGGCTGCTCGCTGCAAGGTCCGTGGTTCGAAACCACCAGCTGCTCCTTAGGAGAAAGACTGAATTTCTACTCTCACAAAGAGTTACCGTCTTAGTGGGGGAGGCGTGTGTGGGTAGGGGCAAGGAGAGGTGATACGGAGTTCCAGAAGAAAGAGACTGTTAGGAAACCGGTTGTGGTAGCAATTGTATAATACCGCTTGGCGTGATGGAACTGAGGAATGATAGGATAGCCGTATTACCTCCGAATGAAAAGGCTTGGGGGTAGAAAAAAATAACAAGTTAAAGTCTTGGAAGACCATGACTTACAGGAGTACAGTGAGTCAGAATCAGCTTGATGGCCAGCAGGGAGTTCTGGGGAGCCTTGAAGGTCCAACCTTTTAGCGAGCGTCCCCCTGTGGCAGTCCTCTCCTTCCCAGGCCTTCAGATTCAGAACTCAGATGAGCTCCGTTTCTTGTCTGAGCGACTTGGCCCCAAAGAGGCTCATTTTCTTGTCAGTAGTCACCCAGCACGGGTAGAGCGTAAACTCCGAGCCCACCCTGAAGCGTTCAGTGGCATTTCTCCCCCAGCTATGGTCTGCCAACACCAGCATCTTCCCCACTGGGGCTAGTGCATTTCTTAACAGGAAGGAGGGGAGGGCATCAAGTCCTGGGGGCTCAGGGGCCTCTCACCTGGCCATTGGCTCCTTCTCTCTTTGATGACCTCTCGTGCATCAGCAGCTGCTGAGCTTGAGGGGGTATGGAGCCTGACCCCCCCCCCGCACCCCCTCCCACCTGCAAGGGTCCTGGTGGGGTGGGAGGGAGCCAGGGCGGTCTCAGGAAATGAGCAGCATCCCTACTGAGCTAGTCCTTTCTAGGCCTCTTTCATCCTCCAGTTATCAGCCGCTCGCTCCGAGCTTTGCTGGTGGAAGGCTGGAGGGGGCGGTGGGTGGGGGGGGGGGACCCAAATCAAAGTACATAGAGTAAGAAAATGTGCAAATTGAGCGAAGCACTTGAACAAATGGAATGAAAGCTCACCCACAAAGCTACTGCCGCCCAACTCCAAGGGACCCCAGATGGGGGTTTGAGGGACTGTTACTTTTGACGGGAGCGGACAGTCTCCCTTTTCTCCCACAGGGCAACTGGTGGGTCTGAACCACTGACCTTGTGGTTAACAGCCTGGCATCCAACCCACAGCGCCACCACCAGGGCTCCTTCTGCACATAAGACACAATATGCAAATCGAAGAAGAGAGCAGGCAATGGTCGATGCCCAGGGCTGTGTGGTTGCCTCCCCGAAAGACACCTGGGACTGGCAAACTCTTGTCTTGCTGGAGGAGTCGTTGGGGTCTAACAGCCAACACTCACAGCACACGGGCACCCCTGCTTTCTCATGGATCTCAGAGCGCTCCAGAAAGGGCATTCTGCTTCTGGCTCTCCTTCACCTTGACTATGTCAGCCCCGGGGAGTCTCGGGTGACGCCAATACTTAAGCTCTGGACCGTTATACAAAAAGCTGGTGCTGTGAGCCCACGGGGAAGCCCCATGACCTGCTTCCCAAAGGTCCCAGCCTCAAGGACTCAATGGAACACAGCTCCCACCGACACCCCCAGCGACTAGACGTCGGGACAGCTCAGGTTGGCTTTTGTTCGGCAGACGTGCTTCTGTCTCCGGACCCAACCATCTCCAAGAGCAGACCCTGCTCAAGGATTTGGGTGTCAAATCGGAAGCTGATCACGGAGAGAGCCCGGTCAGGGAGGAGAGACGTGAGTCCAGGAAGTGGGGAGCCAGGCGAAGACCTGCTGGGTTCAGGGGGGAATCCTCACCTTCACCCCTGGTGCCTGCCTGTGGAGGCTGAGCTGTTGCTAAGATGCAGGGGGCAGCGGAGCTTCCAGGCTGAGAGGGACCAGACAGAAAGGCCTGATGCTCTGCTTCTGAACGCCAGCCAGAGGAAACCCTCTAGGACCCCCGCCTCCATGGTCCTATTCACACACAGTCAGACGGATGGTGCAGGTGGGCAGTGTCTCTCTTGGGCATGGGGTTACCGTGGATCGGGGACGTACACCCCAGGCCTAACAACGCCCACAAAGGATGCATTGCATTGGGCACATCTGCAGTCGGAGACCTCTCAAAGTGTTGCAAGTCAAGGTCGTTCCTTCCTTGGAGGCCCAAGGACACCTGGCCCCGCCGCCATGTTTTTGACCCCTTTGTCTCCGTGTGTGTGGGAGCCTGGATACAGGGTCAGGAAGGCCACGGGGAAGTCGATGCCTTTGAATCAGGGCAGCCAGGGAGTATGGAAAGCCCTATGGGCTGCCAAAAGAAGACATTGGTCTGTCTTGGAAGGAGTTCAGCCAGGTGCTGTTAGAGGCAGCAATGGGGAGACTCATCTTCTGTACGTTGGACGTGTTGTCAGGGGAGCGGGTCCCTGGGGTGGGGGTGTGGTCCTGGAGAGGGATGGGCACAGTGACGTCCTCGATGGACTCACTGCTACGAGCAATTATAAGGCCAGCGCAGGTCTGGGCAGAGTTTTGCTCTGTGTATGGGGTCGCTACGAGTCAGGGCCGAGTTGGTGTCACCCCATAACCACAGTAACACAGCAGCTTCCCGGGGTGGGCCAGCGGGGCTCGGGCCCCTGGGAAGTGTGTGGCACTGAGCCTGAGACAACGATGCTGCAGGGAAATTGGTTGACCTGTTTCCAGCTCTCAGCAGCTGCAGGTTGCTCGTGGGGGTGTGAATGTCGGGCTGCTCTGTGGAGCAGAGTGAGTTGAGCGGGGTCCTGCACCTGCCACACCTTCAGGCCCAGAGACTGATTGGGGTAGGAGGCGACCCTGGAGGGTGGGGGCTCTTAAGAGTGAACAGAGCTGAGCACGGACATCGCAGGGGACCTTCCGGTGGTCTCGGGACACCCTGGAGAAGCCCCTGTCATGATCTGTTTGTTACCTACCCCCTGCTGGCTCTCTGCTGTCTGATGCTGGGCCGGCTCCCTTTGGGGGGGTCTGAGATGCTTTGGGGGCACATGGCCTTTCCTGGTGCCCACCAAGCAGATGGTGGTGAAACCTAGCCCAGCCCCAGCTGCCCAGCGGGTTCTGACTTAGGGAGGCCTTGCAGGGCACAGCAGATCCGCCCCATCAGGTTTCCAAGCCTGCAAATTTTGGAGCAGACAGGACACATTGTTCTCCTGAGGAGGGGTGGGTGGGTTTGAACAGCTGACCTGTGTTGGGTAGCTGAGTGCTCTCCCTACGACAACCCCGGATTCTCCCGTCCCCACCTTCTCTGAGTGTCTGCCTCTCCCTCCCTCCACTTTGACAAGAGCACAAGGTGCTGCATGGAGAAGGTCTGCTCTTGTGGCTCCTCATCTTCCTCAGTGTTCACATCGTTCCCCCTGATGCCATCCTGGTCTTCGCATCTCATGGGGTCCGGGGTCCTGGTGGAAAGTCTGTGGAAGGATCTGGGGGAGGACTTGTGAGGACAAGGCCAGTGGGTCAAGGCCGAAGTCAATTTCCACCTTCTTCCAGTATGCGAGGTGGGCGTTGTCTGCAGATCAAAGGCTGTGGTGGTGTGGTTTTAGTTTCCTTTCCAGAGATTTCTTGCTGGGAAAGCAGACTTGGGGGCCAAGGCAAACAGAGCTGCGGGCTGACACCCCTGCCTGTTCATCCTGTGAGGGGCAGGGTCTGGAGAGGCAGGGGGAGGAAAGAGGGGGGTCTCTTGCTGCTGAACCCCAGTTGGGGAGTGGTGCAGCCTTCATGAAGTGCCACAAACAGGGGGGCTTCAAAGAGCAGCCTGTTGCTGTCCCTCAGCTCTGGAGGATCCAAGGTGCCCTCAGGCGTTGGCAGGGCCCGACCAGGACCTACCTCCTCATGGTGCTGGACACCCGGTTTCTGCCTGTTTCTCCCGTCCCCACCTCCTCTGCGTGTCTGTCCCTCCCTCCCTCCTCTTTGACAAGACCACCAGGCGCACCAGCGCCCACTCTGGGGGGTGGTGCAGCTGGTGAGGTGCTGGACGGCGCATGGAAGGGTTGGAGGTTCCAGCCCACATGGAGGGGCCCGGCAGCCTGTTTCTGAAAGGTCACGGCCCTGCTGGAGAGCAGTTCCCCACAGTGTCGGGGCCCCGAGGGGTCGGCGTCTGCCGGGGACCCTACAACGCTGCACTGAGTGCTGCGTCAAAGACCTGCTTTTTACTTACTTATTGATTTTGAGCTTTTACTTATTTATAGAATCATTTTATTGGGGGCTTTGAGAGATAGCATAACAATCCATAAATCAATTATATCAAGCAGGCTCATATATATATATGCCATTGCCATTTGCAAAACATCATCTTTCTGCACCAGCCCTTGGATATCCGCCCTTCTTATTTCCTTCCCTCCCCCACCCTCTCCTAGCCTCGTGAACCCTTCATAAATTATATGTTATTTTTGGTTCATATCTTACACCATGCTCTGTATCCCTCCACGCACGTCTGTTGCTTGTACCCTAAAAGAGTGGGGGTAGGGGTATTAAATATCTGTCATTGCTCTCAATTCCCCCCTTCTCTCCCCACTCTCCCTGTACCCTCACAGGATCGCTACTCCTGTGACTCTTTTTCTTTTTTTTTTTTTAATTCTTATTTTTATTTTTTGTGTGTGTGTGTGGCATCACTGCCCTGGTGGTAGTAGGAAGCCCAGCCTTGCTCCTGGAGAGCTGCTGCTGGATTTGAACCGTCAGCCCTGTGGGCTGCAGTCCCGCACACAACCACTAGGCCAGCAGGGCTCAGCCCTTTTCTTTTTTTAAATAAATCATTTTACTGGGGGCTCTTGTGGTTCTTAGAACAGTCCATCCATCCTTTGCATCAAGCACATTGGCACATAGGTGGCCATCATCATTTCCAAAACGTTTCCTTTCCACTTGAGTCCTTGGTATCGACTCCTCTTTTGCCCACCCCTCCTCCACTCCCATGACTGTTTCTGAGGGGCTTCTCTGTCCTGGAATCCGTGTGGGGAGAGCACTTACCTGTACCGTGCACATGCTCCGGAAAGACCTGCCTCTTAGATAAGCTCGCTGTCCTGGCTCTCCAGTGCCGCTGGAGCAGAGTGCTCCTGTCCATGGTCTGGGGACTAGAGGGCAGGTGCAGGGTGATGCGGGGTGCTGGCTCTCAGGGAAAGCGCTCTCTCGGTCAGCTCTAGAAGGAGATACTGGTCCCCTTTGTGCAACTCTCACATGCCTGTGCGTGGATCGAGAACACCACGGCGGGGAGGTAGGCGTCCCTGGTCTTCACAGTACAGCCCTTGCCGCTCTTGAACACCTTGAAGAGGTCTCCTGCGACAGACTGGCCCACGACCACACACCTGCCTCATGGGCGTTGACTGTGGATCCCAGTGCGACAAACGCCTCCGCCATCTTTCTCCATGGACCAGACTGTCTGTCACCGTGGGTCCAGCTGGGAAGATTCTGGTCTCCTGGACATCAAGTTGTCATGCAGACTGAAGCCTTCCTCATCGAGCTTCGTCAGCCCCGGCCTCCAGTCTCCCTCCTTCCCGGAGGGCAGGGCTGTGTCGCTCTCGGGGTGTTCATAAGCCGGTGCCTCCCATCCGGATGGAGCGGAATGCCTCTCATGGACACCAGCTTCTCGATCGCTCGCTCTGCGTGCAGATTGAATCTGGAGGGTGAGAGGGCACTGCCCTGACGTGCACCGTTGAGCTGCTGGACTTGCCCACTGTGGCACCCCTTGGCCACTCGGGCTTCTTGGTGGTGGACAGGGGCGAGGATTTGGGACACACCATCTGGGACATCCCTAAAGGTCACATTCCCAGACACAAGGGATTGAATTTATCCTTTTAAAGGGCAGAGTTCAACCCCAACAGGGTCCTTCCCTCCCATGAGCCCCAGGACCGATGGAGAGGATGGCCTCCCTGAGGCCTGGGACTAGAGGTTCTCATAGAACTTGGGGAACCATGCGGCAGGCTGCGGGACTCAGGGAACTGGACTCTGGTTAGACTCCACTTCGCAGCCCCTCACCTGATGGGTCAGGGTGAGCATCAAACTGGGGGTGCAGAGATACAGAACATAGGTTGGTCCGATCCAAACCCTTGCATCTGGGCTCTCGATCACAGGGGGCGTGGCTGCCAGTTCTCAGGATACCCTTCAGCCTTCTGAGCCCTTCTGCTGGTCTGGAACAAGGGACAGAGCCCCCAGCGTGGCATCCACTGAAGGAGGGTGCTGTTGATGGAGGATGGGGTGTTGTGTAGATGCGGCACGAATCCTGAGAGAGGAACCGCCCCCCTCTTGTTATTTTCAATAGCTGGCATGATACACACAACACGCCCTCCCTCTCATCCCATCGTCTCTCCCCCTCAAAGTTGTCTGAGGGCAGAAAATGCCTGCCGAGTGGCCTGCACAATGAACTCCAATACAAACACCCCCTTTGCGGGTGGTTGCTATGTAATTGAATTTAAATAATGGCCCATTTTTGTTTCCAGATAGCCCTGCCACTCACTGAGGTGTCTATTCAAAAGTGTTGGCGAAGGCTGGGTGCAGACACGCGTGTGTGCACAAAGAAACCAGACCTCACCGGTAACATTGTTTTGGCAAGATAATAAAACCGGTCCTCACAAAACCAAATCCTGGTGTGTGCATGTGGGTGCACACCAGCACTGAGGGGTGGTTTTCTACTCCCAGAAACAGTTACCATGGCAAAAACTCACGGGGCAGTGCTGCCCTGTCCTTTGGGGTCACTGTGAGCTGGCATCCACTCCACAGCACGGACTCCGTGTGTGTTTTTAGCCAGCTAGGAAGCCGGTGACACTGAGCAAGGAGGCCTTGGCAAGTGCTTCTGGACCGATTGCAGTCAAAACCACAAGCCAGCATTGGCTCGGCAGTGTGTGGAGAGACCTTTTGTCCACCTGTTTTGGGGTATGTGTTTGCCTTCACCTGCTAGTGAGAAGTGTGGCCTCCACTCACGGCCCAGGAAGGGTTTGACATCAAACCCCACGCAAGCAGCAAGAGGTGAGGCAGACTTCAGCTTCACTAGGAGTTCAAATCTTAGCTCTGCCCGCACCAACCATCATGGCAGGCTTGTTGATTTCCTCCGAGCCTCAGTTTCCTCATCTGGAAAATGGGGTGGCAATAACTGAGGGGGGGCTAGAAGGAGAGCACGGGTGCCAGGTACCTGGTCTGGGGTCACCCACCTACCCTGGCAGCCCTTCCCTGTTTTCTCTGGGAGCACAGGCCCTGCGGGGTTGGAGGTAGGGGTGCCAGTGGGCCTGTCAGGCGGGTACCTGCAGAAAGATGGCTTCCTGGGGCCTCCGGCAGGGTGGTAGACGTTCTGGTGGTTTGGAGGCAGCCTGGCTCCCTGCACTGGAGCTGCGTCTGCTAACTCCAGCTCCTTGGACCCAGGCAGCCCTCACGTCTGCCCCTGTGAACACATGCAGCGGCAGGATGCTGGAGCAGCTATTGCCCAGGTGTGCACCTCAGCTGTCCCACAGTTGGCCTCTGCAGAGACTTAAAATGGACTTCAGACACCCACTGGGGCCTTCTGGTGAATTCAGGCCCCCACCCCACCCCCACACACCCCTCGGGGTTCACTCTGACCAAGCCCAGTCATGTGAAAAAGCTGCCTCTCATAAGGAGAAGGTGGGGTGGGGGTGGGGGGAGCAGGGGGAATCGATCACAATGATTTACCTATAACCTCTTTCCAGGGGGATGGACAACAGCAAAGTGGGGGAAGGGAGACGTCAATCATTGTAAGACATGAAAAAAAAGATAAATTATCACGGTTTCATGAGGGAAGGAAAAAACGAGAAGCTGATTCGAAGTGCTGAAGTAGAAAAACAATGTTTCGAAAAAGATGATGGCAACAAATATACAAATGTGCTTGACACGATGGATGGATGGATGGATGAGGAGGAAACAGTCTGGTAACACAATCCTGCACCTGGCACCTTTGTCAATAAAACCTCAACCAAATTCACTGCCGTCAAGTACTGACAACACATAGGAGCTCTGGAGGACAGGGTAGAATTCCCCGGTGGGTTTCTGAAAAGGTAACACTCGACAGGATAGACAGCCTCCTCTCTCTCCAGAGGAACAGCCAGGTGATTCGAACTGCTCACCTTGCCGTGACTGGCAAAACATGTTTAATACGACACCCCCGGGCTGCGCACAGGCACGTTTGACAGGGAGCTACCCCACCCACACCAGCCAGCTGCCGGTGAATTGACTGTGACACAGGGTGGGGTTTCCATGGCTGTAAATCCTCAAGGAAGCCCATTGCTCCAGCCTTCTCCTGCCTGAAGCTGCCGGGTTCGAACCAGCGACCTTCCGGTGGTTGGCAGCCGTGCACTGTACCCACCTGCACCATGAGGACTCCTTTTCCCAGGGCCTCAAAAAGGTAGCCGCGGGGAGACTCTGGGTATATTTTTATTTATTAATTTCCAGTGTGAGTGAGGGGTCAAGAACCTGAGGGAGCCATCCACCTGATCGAGGGGGAGGAAACAAGATAACTTGGTTCTCATTCACAGTGAAACGCACTGCGAGTTTTCCTATGCATGTTCAAAAAGACGGAGAGCGGCAAGACAACAGAGGCCCCAGGCTGGGCTGCCGCAGAAACACCTCCCGCCGCAGTGTCCTCCCGGAGCATCTGTGTCTTAGGGCTTCAGAAAAGCGCAGTTTCCGGCGACCACCTATCTCAGCTGCGTTGGGGGGGATCTCTGTCTCACACCCCAGGATCAGCGGGAGAAGGCCGCCCCGCCTACAGTCCGCTCAGCTCTGTCTCCTCTGTTTACTGCTGAGCAGAGAAGACGCAAAGCAGACCTGGCTGGGTGGAGACGAACGAGGCTGTCTTCTTCAGCTGACTTTTCTAGAGGCTCCTAATGGGTAGCAAGAACGAGCCCTGGATGAGAGGTGGGGAGGTGGGGGTCCAGTTGCAGTTTTGCTGGCTGACCTTGGGCAAGTTATTTGCCCTCTCTGGGCCTTGATGGCCAGCCATCAAACCCAGGCAACAATGACCAAGGCGTCATCAAGAACACCAGGGCAGAGATGGACTATCGTCTCAGCTAACTCTGCAGGGTCGATTTGGGGATCAGAAGGCAACAAGCCGAAGGACAGGGCCAGGTTTTCCCCGGGTTCTTTAGAACAGGTACCTGAATGGCAAACATCTGTCATCTCCGGCCTAACTGATGGGTAGATTGGTAGGGACTGCCTGACTCCAGCTAGAATGGATTGTTGATGTCTGCCAGGGTGGGAGGTTGGTGGAGTGAAAACCACAGGGTTCCCTAGGTGTCTACTCACCCAAGGGGTTCCTTTCTGTGGAAGCCGTGGGAGTGAAACGTGATGATGTACTTCCAACTGTGGTAGTCACATGATCTGGTGTCCATTTGAGAGGGCTACGAGTGAAGGGGCGGAGTCTTGTCTGTCAGTCGCGACATAACCAGTGAGGCCTCTGTGTGGGCACGACCTTCTCCTGAGAATTCCGGGAGCTCCTGCCTTTCCTCCTTCTCACTCTGCTCACAGCCTTGGAGACTTTGTCCTGACAAGGCTGACTCCTTGCGAAGCATCCCACAGGAGAAACCACCCGGGTCTGCCCTGATGCAGCCAGAACCCTGAACCTGGAGAAGCCACGGGAGGCTCCTGCTGGTGCTGAGAGGCTTACAGCACCGGGTCCAAAGCCTTCCTGCCCACGGGTCCGTGATCATCCTGCATTTGTTGTCATTGCCTGTGCTTCCTGAATCTGAAGAGGACTTATGGGCTCATATCGGACTTATGGGCTTGATCTGGACTGGACTGGGGTGTTGTTTGCCATAATCAGCTGCTCTTATATAGAAAGCTCTTTTTTTTGGGGGGGGGTATCACTGGTCTCCGACAGTGGGAATGGGAGGCCCAGCCTTGCTCCTGGAGTGCTGCTGCTGGATTTGAACCACCAAGCCAGTGGTCCGCAGTCCCACACTCAACCACTACACCACCGGGGCTCAGCCCTAAAGTTCTTTCATATATGTATATTAGTATCTATGAACTTGTTTCTCCAGTCTACCTGTACTAACACAGTAACCAAGAAACCCCTCTGGAGGAGTCCTACTCTCTGAGGCATGGAGTTGGAATCCATTGGGAGGCCACGGTTTTGGTTTGTGGTCTTGTGGGGGGGTGTGCGTGGAATATTCCACTGGCATTTCAACTACTGGCAGAGTCACACATGGTGGGGCATTCTTAGCGGAACTTTCATATTAAGATGAAGAACAGACTAGGAAGAAGGAATAGACCAGGCATCCTGAAACTACGGCCCACGGGCCACATGTGGCCCATAGGGACATCTATCCAGCCGTTGGGTGTTTTTGCTGTTGCTGCTGCCTGTCCTGCTTAGCAGCTGACTCATCCTGGACCTGAAGTGATTTGTTTATATGTATGTATGTATATGTATATATATATATATATATTAACTATAGTCCAGCCCACCAACGGTCTGAGGGACAGTGAACTGGCCTGCTGTTTAAAAAGTTTGAGGACCCCTGCAATAGACAGTCTGCTTTTGAGGGTTGAGCCACTGAAAGCCTTTTGAACAGCAACAGAATACGGTCGGATCTAGTGCAGGAAGATGAAGCAGGGGCCCACTGGGGAACAGACTATCGACTCCTCATGTGTGAGTTCAAGTCTGAAGTGGGAGGAAACACAAGTTCAGAATGCAACCTGAACTTAGAGCTCATCTCAAGAACAGACTTGTCACATGGAACGCTAAGGACTGAAGACCTGACACGGACATGACAAAAGACAGATATCCTTCAGAGAGAAAGAAAGAAGGAAAAGATCAAGGTGAATGTCAGAGGGCATCTGAAACTTGCTCTGGAATGCAGAATTCTTATAGCTAGTGAATGAAAGAATGCAGCAAAAGAGCGGGACAGAAAACGTCAAGTGTCACAGGAGAAGACGAAATAGACTACTGGGTTAGAAAGACCCAGCGTTAGAAAGCTGTAAAGGAAAAACATACTCAACCTATCAGAAGCTGAAAGAAATGAAGGGAACAGCCAAGCCTTGAGTTGCAACACTGAAGGATTCCGTGGCCACGATGTGGATGACGTGGGAAGTAATTGAAAGGAATACATAGAGTGTTCCAACTGTACCCCAAAGAACTGGCCACTGGTCAGCCCCTTGAAGAAGCGGCACAGAAGGAAGAGCTGAGGCCGTGAATGAAGAGACACTGGAGGCATTTGCAGAAAGCCAGCCTCCAGGGATCGATGGAAGACCAGTTGAAGACTTTCACAAGCCGGTGAGGCCTTAGCTGCACTCATTCCTCTCCACCAGGAAATTTGGATGACAGCTGCCTGGCCAGCTGATGGGGACAGACCCTTAGATGCGCCCGTTCCAAAGACAGGGACCCAACAGAAGGCTGGAATTAGCCAGCAGTATCATTAATACGACATGCACCACAACATTTTGCTGTCGAGAATTTTAAAATGCTCTGCGGCAGCGCACTGATAGGGAAGCAGTAGGAATCCAGGCGGGATGCAGAGGAGACCAGGGCCCAAGGGGGATGGGATTTTTGATGTCAGGAGGATCTAGAATGAAAGCAGAGACTATCCGAAAGACTTTTGTTAGCTTTGATTGACTGCAAAAGCATTTGCATGTGCGCCTTAGACCACAACATGGATAATGTCTTGCAGAGTTGAAATTCCAAAACGCTTCATTGTGCTCATGTATACGCTGTACATGGACCAGGAGGCACTAATTTGAATGGAACAAGGTCAATGCTGCGTGGCTTAAAAATCAAGAAAGGTGTGTGTGTCAGGGTTGTGAGATGTCCCTACACTTATACAGCCTGTGCGCCGAGCACATCCACGGAGAAGCTCGACTTTGTGAAGAAGAATGAGGCATGTTGGAAGTGAGGACTTGAAGTGTTTGCTGATGAAGATCAAGGATTCAACCTTCAGTACGGATTCCAAGTCAGTGTAAAGAAAACCAAAATCTTCATAAGTGGCCCAGTAGGTAACATCATGATAAGTGGAGAGAAGGTTGATGCTATCAAGGATCTTGGCTTGCTTGGCTCCGCTGTCAGTGTTCACGGAAGCAGCACCAGGAGATCAGACAACATAACACATTGGGCACATCTGCTGCGCAAGTGTCAAAGAGCCATGATGTCACTCTGAGGACGAAGGTGTGCCTTGGGCAGGCCTGGGGATTTTCCCAGTGGCTTCAGAGGCCCGTGGTAGCTAAGTAGGGTAAGGGAGGATTGTGGGAGAATGGATGCGTTTGGATGTGGGTGTCGATGAAGGGAATGGGAAGGACACTGGATTGCCAGACGAGTAAACAAATCTCTCTCGGGAGAAGTACAGTCATCGTGCTCCTTAGAGGCGAAGATGGTCAGACTTGGTCTCATCAGGATGGACATGGCATCGTGAGAGACCAGTCCCTGGGAAGGGACAGCCTACTCAGCCAAGTAGGTCAGTGGTCGAGAGGAAGATCCTCAAGGACTCGGCCTGACATGGTGGACTGAAACAGCAATTGTGAACCTGGTGCAGGACCGGGCTGTGCTGTGGCCTGTTGTGCACGAGGTCATTATCAGTCAGGATTGGATTATGGCCCTCAGACTCCATGTTGAATTCTTGGCCCCTTCACCTTCGGGCATAGGAGCCCTCCCTGGCTTCTTGGTGGTTGTCTGTTGGGCTGTGATTTGCCAGGTCGTCAGTTCGAAACCACCGGGCACTCCGAGGGAGACAGCCGGGACTTTCTACTCCCGTCAAGAGTGACAGTCTTGGAAGCTCACAGGGCTGGTTCTGCTCGGTTTTAGAGGGTCACCAGAGTTGGCATGAACTCCATGGCAGTGAGTGACTGGGGAGATATCTATGGTTATGTAGGTGACACAAGCTGTTACACTAAAAATTGGCGCTTCAAAGCCACTCAGGGAGCCCAATGAAGAAGGCCTGTGGAGCTATTTCTATTGAGACTATAGCCATGAAAACCCCGTGGAACAGACCCACTCTAACACAGCGGTTCTCCACCTGGGGGTCGCGACCCCTTTGGGGTGGACTGACCCTTTTACCCGAGTCTCCCAATTCAACGCAGTAGCAAAATTACAGTGATGAAGTAGCAACAGAAATAATTTTATGGTTGGGGGGGTGTCACCACCACATGAGGAACTGTGTTAAAGGGTGGAGGCATTAGCAAGGTTGAGCGTCACTGCTCTAACACATAATATCTTCCAGATTAGGAGTCAATTAGAAGTCCACCGGCTAGGTCTGGTTTGGTTTTGTATGTGTGGGGCTGAACCATTGCAAGTAGAGTCTTCTATGTTTGCATTGATGAGGCCATCCCCATATAGAGTGGATCCTAAACCTCATCACATTGGAGTTTCTCATATGAAGAGACCAGAACATGTACACACACAAAAGGGTGCGGGGGTGTGGGGGTTGCAGGGGGGCACAGACAGACTTGAGGGTTATCTGTAAGTGTAGGAATACCCAGGAATACCCATCCACATGGCCAGGACTTTCATCTGGATTTGTGCTTCCAGAGCAGCCAGAAAATAAACTGGTTGTCGGAAGTCAACCATGTGGGAATCGGGAAGCATGTATGTGCTCCCTCAAAGACACCTGTGCGCATGCATGTAGGGTCACCATCCGTGACCAGCCAGCCCTGGGACCAAATGCCCATCGGCAGCAGGGCAAAGGACCCTCACCACCTCCAGTGTCCCTGAGTCAGAATGGACTCCCTGCCATGGAGCTTGATGGTTGCAAGGGAATGCTCTCCGGCAGGGAACAAAAGTCCCCTGTTGACCACATGTGGTAGTCAGATATTGTGTTAGTCTTGGCTGACGAGAGAAACAAATTCATAGGCACTTGGATGTGTGTAAGAGAGAGCTTTATATCAAAGAGCAATTGTACATTAAGAGCTGCCCAGTCCAGATCAAGCCCATGAGTCTGATACCAGTCTATAAATTGCTCTTCAGCCTCACTTAACACCTACAATGGAAGCTGACAGGCCAGTGGGTGCCAAGTCTTTTGGATCCAGTGGCGGTGAAAGCATCTCTGCGCTGGCAGGGGTCTCCATGTGGTCCTTCAGCTCCAGGGCTCTGGCTTGTGAACAGGAATGTCTCCCAGTGAGACAAAGCAGTGACTACCTGCCCCCCACGGAGCTGTCGATCTCCCCCGTGCCTCCAAATGAGGTCATCAAGCTGCAACCTCATTGGCAGGCTAGATTCCTTTTGCCAATTGACAGGAGATGGTGTAACTACCACAGGTATTATGTCAACCAGACACCCCTGGCTAGGGGTGGAGTTCAGCCTGTCCATCAAGTGGTAGCTTGGCGACATCTCCTTGGGGGCGTGGCCTTTTGTATAAGAGCAAGATGGAACAGAGACATTCCTCCATGCCACTCTGCCATCCTCCTTGCTGGGACTTCCCTGGGATTCTGTATCTGCCTTCAGGAACAGCTCCATGTGGGCTGCCTGACCCTTAGCGCCCTTGACGCCCTGCCATGCTTCCACCAACCCCGGATTCACAGGACTCTGCATTCGCCGGCCTGCGACCTCCCTGTTTCCTGCTCCACCTGCGAGCATCTGAAGAGGACCTATGAATCTGAGTTGGACAGGGCTGGGTGGCTTCTCTCTCCTGGCTTATTGACTGTCCACAGCCGAGTGTCACTTTCACCCCGTGGATGAATGTCACTAGACAACCCCGCCCAACACCCCACGCCTGCAGGGGACGGGGCATCACAGTGTTGAAAAAGCACGCCAGAGAGGAGAGCGCGGATAGCATTGGTTTCTTGAAGGGTAACTGTTCAAAGGCAGCAAAGTGAGTCCCTGGTGTTGGCATCAGGGCAGGGGTTACTGCTGGGGAGTCTCCGGAGGGGATGTGAGGGGTGTGTGGGGATTCACTGTGCTGGCATGCCAGCAGACATATAGACTTTAAAGATTCTATCAAAGAATTAAAACATTCCACATCACTAGGAAAAGAAAAAAGGGGGAGAGGTAAGAGCTCTGGGTTTCTGTTTTCTCTGGCAATCGGCCAGTCTGGGACCGTGGGTGATACACGTGGGCTGGAGGTAAGTGGAGCCTGTCCCCTAGGGGTGGGCAGTGAGGAGCTGGACTGTCCTCAGGGACCAGGCCAGGTGGCCAGGCAGAACAGAGACTGAAGCTCCAGCAGCCGATACTGCTGATACCCCTGGCCCAGTCCTCCCACGGGGCGGCGTCTGCAGTGCCTGGTGGGGCAGCTGGTGCTCGGGAACATGCTGTCTTCACTCCCAGCATCCTGTCACCCTTCTGCCTCCACCCTGCCCACAGCAACCAGGAGCCACGGGGAGCAGCTCTGCCCAGAGGGATGGTTCTGGTGATCAGGTAGGAAGCACGCTGCTTCTCTCTGCTACCCACAATGCACTGCCATCGAGTGGCCTCTGACTCACCTTCACCCTATAGGGCAGAGTTGAGAATGTGACTCTTGATGAGGACAGACAGCCTCACTTTACTCCCATGCGGCGGCTAGTGGAATCAAACTCCTGACCTTGTGGTTAGCGGCCCAATGTGTGACCCTCAATACCATCAGGATTTCTTCTATCATCCCTAAGGCCTCCTTATCCCAGCATTCACTTAGGCAAGAGGGTGTGGGGGCCAAGGGACTTTGCTCCCCAAGCCTGAGTCCCTGTACCTGGAAAGTGTGGTTAGTTGTCATGGTGATGACCTCCTGTATCCCCCAAGGGATCATGGCCTGGCCCTAGGTCATTGTCCTCAGGGTCATGGTCATGCTTGAGCCTCTGTCACCGTCCCACATCCACCCAGCTCACTGAGAGGTCCATGTGTGTACTAAAACCCTACCCAGGCCCCTGGGTGGCTCACGGGCTTACACTTGACTCCGAATCAGCCCAGGGGTGCTGTGGAAGGTATCCCTGACATTCTCCCTGGTCAGGATGAGGCAGAATGAACCCCAAACCCGCTGCCATGAAGTGGGTCCTCATTCATGTGATCTCTGAGACTGGGCATCTTGATGGGAGCACGGGGCCTCCCCTTTCTCCTGAGGACCGGCTGGTGGGCTAGACCCACCCACCTGGCGGTGAGCAGCCCAGCGCTCACCCAGCAGCACCGCCAGGCTTCCAAGGTTGCAGTTCTCAGTTCTGCTTGGAGACCCAGGGGACGCCGTGAGTCAAGCCGGATTCTGTTCTGCGATTGGAGGCCTGGGCGCGGTGGTTCAGCACAAGCACCGTGGAGCCTGGCCGTCTTCCGTCCTCAGGCCGGGTTTCTTGGGCTTCCGGCCGTCCAGGGTGCCAAGGCTGTAGTTCACGCGGCGAGCCTGGAAAATGGTCACTCCTAATTCTTTGGGCTTGACGAAGAGGTGGGGAGGAGGGGGCGGCGGCGGTGGCCAGGGAATGTTTGTTCTGGGCCCGACTTCTTGTTGTTGCTCAAGAATCCTGACTCTTCATTTGTGGGTCTTCTTGTGACTATTATTGTTGGGATGAGGAGAGCAATTGGAGGTTGGCCTGGGCCATCAAGGATGTGGTCTGAAACGGCCTCTTCGCCTGGGAACAATCTGTTTTGAGTTATTTAACTGTGGGGATTTGAAAAGGGTCTGCGTGCTTCCCTTCCCTCCCCCGCTTCCTCACTCTTAGCATCCGAGAGGTTCCTCCCGCTCACTCACACCTGACTCAAGTCTCTCTTGCACACTCCTGCTCACACCTTCACTCCCCACCCCTGTGCACACTCACACAAATCCCTCAAACACCCCGTGTCCAGTTCAGCTGGCCCCCGCTCCTGGCCTACATGCTCTCCCTTCTGGCCTAGAAGAAGGTCACGCTCTCTCAGCGAACCCCTCGCTCACACGAGGGCATGGGTATGTTCACACTCAGACTGGTCCTCTGTGCTCTCGGCCCCCCGCCTGCTGGCTTGTCTTCTGCCTCTCCGCTGGCTGTGTGACCTGGGCTGGCTCACTTGACCTCTCTGGACTTCCCTCCTCCCTCTCCATGGAGGCAGAGCTGCCGGTTTACATTTGTTTTCAGTGGAAGCCTACGTGACAAACCACGCCCTCACCACCCCCACCCCAGTCTCCTGCTGAGAGGGAGTGACATTCTTTGCCTCATCTCCATGTCCGTGTGATTCCTGTCCCCCTGTTCTCTTTCCTTGCACACCCCCTCATGTCCCCCCGACCTTCCCGTCTGAGCTTTGGAGTAGTGAGTCCGTTCTGTCTCCGATAGATCATTTTTAAAGAGTGCCGTCTCCATGAGGAATCATTATGGCTGCCTGAGCCAGCCTGCTGCTTATGGAAAGGTGGCCCTGCAGGCATGGATTTGGTCCAAGGCTTAAGTAATATCCTCTTGGGGAGTTCTGCTATCCTCGGAGATCCAGTGAGTCTGGGTGGCTGTTGAGAATTTGTCGTTCTGGTCCACATGTTTTTCCCTGTCCATGAGAATCCCTTCAGGACTGTGGTCCTGATCCGAGTCTGTGAGCCAGGGAGTCGGGCACCATCTAGTTCTTCTGGGCTCAGGGTCGAGGAAGCAGTGGCTCCTATCGACGATTCGCCCCATAGAAACATTCCTCTGAATCTTGAGTTTTTTAATTTGGGAAGTCCATCCCTTTCCGATTCGGCGTCTCAGACAACCCTGACATGTTTCTTTTCTGCATCTAAGTTCCGTGATTCGGAAACATGGGGGTCTGATCGCCTCAGGCAGACTCCCTGCCAACCTGAAGTTGCCATCGTTTTGTTTCGTCTTTTCCTGGTACTGCCGAGACGTCATCGTGCAGTGAGCCAGAAACTAGCACAAGGTCAGGAGAAAGCAGAATGTTCAAGATGCTGATTCACTCTTGACGGTGGAGAAAACCCAGGACTGTAGCAGCTTTCTCACTGGTCCTTGCTCCTCCTCTTCCCAACACCTTTGTGGAGGGGAGGCGGGAGACAGAGGCAGTGGTGAAGTTGCCGCTGCTAGGGGTGGGGTGCATTTGGGGAAAAGCAGGTAAGAGACCCAACATTTCCTGGGCCAAATTCACCAGAAAAATCTGTCTCAGCTTGTTGGGGGCTCCCTGAAGTTCCAGGGATGAAGATCAAGGACTCACTACACCCCTGTATCAAACCCCTGGCCCTGTACAACAGAGTAGAACTCCCACAAAAGCAGACTGCCTCCGCTTTCTCCCTTGGAGCAGCGGGTGCATTTGAACAGGTGAGCTTGCAATTGGCAACCCAGCACCTAAACCCACTACCCCACCCCTGCCCTGTGCCTTTCTCCCTACCCACAGCTCTCCAGGGTAGGTGAGCATATTATTCCCATCCTAGGGTCAGTGAGACGGGCATGGTGAGGTGAGCGATTAAGAGGCAGGCTGCTTTCTGGGAGAATGATGTGGTCATGACAGCTGGGGCACCTCCGTGGGGCAGGTCTGTTCTGTCACTCCGAGTGAAAACCCACTGAAGAACAATAGTGTGTGTGTGTGTGTGTGTGTGTGTGTTTGGATTGGTTTTCACCTCCCATAGAGAGCTTCATCCGCAGCCTCAGAGCACCCCAGCTCCACCGGCGTGCATGGGCCCCCCGATGCCTTGGGGCTTCTCAGCCAAAGCATCATCCTTCCACCTGCTAAAACTGAGAAGACCAGGCAGTGGTTCCGCCTGGTGGGTCCAAGGGACGTGTCCCTGTGAGAACTCACAGAAGGTTCACTGGGACTCCATGTACTTTCGGAAGAGCCCTGGATGGCACTGCCCTCTGGAAGAAGGCATTGGCTTCCTTCTGCCATCTCCTGAGGACCCCGTGTCGAACAGGAGGCAGACAATGGCGATCCGGATGGGTCTGTGGATCACCTGGAATCCATTTCTTCCACCTGTTGCTCTGGAACGAACCATCTAGAGATGTCGCTCTTGAGACCGACATTCACGTAGTGGCTGCTGTACCTGTATGGTGCCTTCTGCCCCTGACTTCACAGCTACAGACCAAGTGGGATGGATAGTCATGGCTAAGAAAAAGGGGGTTCTTTTTGGTGCAAGTTTTGGAGTCACGGTGTTTCCCCAGATGATCTTGCCTGCCTGGGTCTACAGGTGCTGTCCGGAGCCCTAATAAAATGTACTGGGGTGACGCGAGGGTGAATTGTGATGAGTGGACCTGCAGATCACAGTTGGAGTAACAGGCTTTTAAGCACCCTGTTTTGATGAACTACTTCTCTCCACCTCGCCACACCCCCTCTTTTGACAGCTTCCACGTCCTCCCATGGTCCTCTGCTTCTAAAGCCTCGTGTCTGTATAGGTGAGGCAGCAGTGCCTGACCACAGTAAGTGCTCTAGGGAGCACCTGTAAGCAGGGCCAGGTGAGAACACCTGGAAAGGTGAGGTGCCACAGGGAAAGAGAAGCTTTATAACAAGTGGGGCAATCATGAGCAGGGCTCCCCGGCCCTCTTGTTTTAAAGGCCACAGGATGTGGGCCAGAGAGGCTTGGTGACGTTCTGAGAGCCACACTCATATACAGGCAGAGCCGGTGTCTTGAGACCCTTCCCAGCCCACCAGTTCAATTCTCTTTGCTGCAGTCTGAGGAGCCCACAGTAAGCCTTGGACCCTCTGGGTCAGGGGCCCAGGAGGGATGTGGCCTCTTCTGTGTGAACAGCACTGTGGACCAGGCTGCCTGAGTGTGATTGGAGCTTCTAGGACAGAGAGCCACATCCCAGCCTGCGATGTCGGAAGAGACTCCTGTACTTCAGCCATGGCTGGGCTTGGCTGGGCTTCTTGCACAGGGAGTGTTTGGAGAACATCATCTTCTCCCAGTCTGACCCTGGCATCCCGGCTCCCAGCTCTTCCTCTGCCAGCCTCTTCATCTCGCTGCATGCTGGCCACTCCTCCCTGTGGGCGGATCACCCCAGTAGCTTTCTCAAGGCCTGGGAGCCCAAGCCCTCTGATGTCAAGTCCGTTCCGACTCAGAACGACCCTGCAAGATAGCGTGGACCTGCTCCTTAGGTTATTTCAGCCTGTCAATCTGTACAAGAGCGCCAGCCTCAGCTTTCTCCCTTGGGGCCGCTGGTGGGTTTGAACTACCAACCTTGAGATCAGCAGCACAGTGTTTCTTCCACAGTGCCAGCCTGGAAATCATCCGCATCCAAGTGCCAAGAACAGTGCCTGAACCAGCCATTTCTATTAAGGAGTCCTGGTGGGGATGTGGGCTGGGTGTTGGACTTCTGACCACAAGGTCAGCAGTTCAAACCCACCAGTCACACTTGGGGGGTAAAAGAGGTTTACCGTCTCAAAAATCCTCCATGAGGGCATCCAAGAGTCAGAGTCTACTCGATGTCAGTGGGTTTGGGCATCAGCTTCAGAAAGGAGCCCCAGTGGCACAGTGGTTCAGCGCTCGATTGCTACCCCAAAGGCCTGTGCTTGAAATTACCCCCCGCCCCTTGGGAGAGAGAGGCCCAGTCTACTCCCATCAAGATTTATGGAAGCTTCCCGATGGGGCAGCTGTGCGCTGTCCTGCAGGGCCTCTGCCAGCTGCATTATTTTGAAGGCAGCGGGTGTGGGGTTTGGTGTGGTTATGAGTTCGGGAGGTGCCACAGTGGTCAAGCTGCTCCCCTAGAGGTTGGGGGTTTGAACCTGCGCGACCATTCAGCGGGGCTCTATACGGCGCACAGGCACACGCATGGGTCTAACTTACTGGGGCCTGTATGGACTGAGTCTCGGCCCCCCGCCCCAATTTAAAAACACAGCTTGTATAAACCTAAGATGAGGTGGGGTTGAGGGTCTCCTTAACCCATTAAGGAGGGGGCTGGTGAGAAAGTCAGTCTGGCTCTTGGGGGTCGCTGGGGAATGAGTGCTGGCAGCAGGTGACCAGACTGACGAGGAAACTGGCTCTGTTAGGAAGCTCGAGCAGGAACCAGGCGTGTGTCTACTGAGCATGCTCCAAATTCAGGCCCTGAAACAGGAAGGAGGTCCACCTGGTCCCAAACTAGGCGAGGTGGGTTTTAATGCAGGCAATAGGGCCAACTAGTACCTTTGGCCACGCCTCCCAGCAGAAGGCCCCAGAAGGCCAGAGCTTGGAGACCACCCTTCTTTCTCCAGCCTCCGCTCAGCTGTGCCTCGAGGTCTCTCTCTCAGGGCTAGGACCACCACGTGTGGGGGTGCAGTCCCATGAGGGTGCCTGTGTTCAGTTAGCTATAGAGCCCGAAACCGCAAACCCACTTGGATCACAAACCAGGCGTGAATTCTTTCTTATGCAAAGCCAAGGACCCAGGTAGTTCCCACCCGAGAAACCTAACGGTTCCAGTCTCATAGAGCTGTAAACCCGTAACCTGGGGGTTCGCACTTCGACCAGGCTCTCCGCCACCCCCTCCCCATCATCCACTTCCACCTGTAACTTCATCGAATCTGAGGTTTTTAAACAATTGCAACAGGTGAGCCAGCCCACACTCTGCCCCTCTGGCGATCAGTCAGCCTGCCTCGTGGGTCCTGCGCACAGTGTTTATACACCGCGCTGAAGCTGAAAGGTCAGTAGTTTGAAACCTCCCATCGCTCTGTGGGGGAAAGATGGGGATTTCTGCTCCTATCCACAGTTTCAGTGTCTGAACTCCCAGGGCAGATCAGTTCTGTCCTCTGGGGTCCCGGGAGTGGCCATTGACTCTGTGACAGGGAGTCTGTTTGCCTGCTTGGGGGTGGAGAGGGGAGGCTGGTGCCCCAGAGAGCCCTGTTGGAAGGACAGGCCCCCTCTTGCCGCATCTCCACGTTTTAGGTGCTTTCTCAGAGCGGTGCATACCTGCGCTCTTTCTCATCATTCGATTGATCAGTACACCCAACGTTACGTCATCTCCCTTTTCAAGAGCAAGTTTTGGGGGGAGGGCCAGAAAGAAAGCCGCAGACCCAGTGACGTCGAGTCAATTCTGACTCTCAGCCCCCATCGGGGACAGAGCAGAGTGGCCCCAGTGTTTTTCTGAGGCCAGATACCTTGCTGGGAGCAGAAAGCCTCCTCTTTGCTCTGAGCAGCAGCAGCTGGTTTTGAACTGCAGACCTTGTGCCCAGCAGTCCAACTTGCCACCCCCTGTGCTACCACTCCTTGAGAAAGAACCAGGGGTCCTCAACAGGGGTGACCTGCTCAAAGCCCAGCCTTTCAAGTCCGTCCAGTGAGGTTCCTTCTCTCATCTCAGGGCACCAGGACTGGCCTGCATTCTGGTCACTTTTTATTGTCCTCCTCCTTTTTCCTGTTTGCCTCTGTCTGGACTGAGCTTCTAGATTGGATTAGTGGGATCAAGCAATCCTCTGGATCATTCCAGGCCAAGCACCCACTCAGTTCCCTGTGAACAGGGGCTCACTCCTGAGATGCTTGCTGGGTGGGGTAGGTGGTCTGGATTTTGTCAATTATGAAGACGTAAATTAAAAAAAAAAAAAAAAAGGATATCTCGGGCTATTAGGAAGGGGCAGGGGCTCCTCCAGGTTGGCTGTGTTGTTGATCTGTAGAGTTGAAGCAGCTCCCCCACCTCCAAATCTGGTGGCCGGGCTGACCACTCAGCCTCTGCCAGGTCATTGCTCTGAGGGAGAGACACTCAGTCTAGAGCCCGGCGGCTCCCTCTCCTCTCTGTCGGTGGGTGCCCCTGACTGAGTGCTTGCCTTTCCTGGGAGCTGCCTTTCAGCAGGAGGAAGACGGACATTGAGCATGACAGTCTCAGAAACCCACAGGGGCAGTTCTGCTCTGCCCACTGGCTCATTGGGTCAGAATCGGCTCGATGGCAGGGAGTGATCTTCAGGGAAGCCAGTGACTGATCTTCTGTCCAGGGGGATGCCAGTGGCTTCCGGTTCTCTCTTGTCCCTCCCGGACTCCCCATCAAAGGTCTTAACCCGGTGGACAAAAATCCCCAGCCGCAGTTCTGACCAGGAGAGAGGAGTCGTGTGTCTGGAAGAATTAATCTCCACACTATGAATTTTAAAACCCTCTTGTTCCATGTGTTGGGAAAACCCATCAAAATGCTAATGGTGTGGAGCCTCCCCTCCCCACCAGCCCCTTCTCTGAAGAGAACATATTTGAATAGACTTGAAGAATCACAGAGTTGGGGTGTTACTTGGAGGGTTTCCTGGGCAACTCTGAAGATTTTAAGGTCTTGGGAGGGGGGGTGGGCAGACTCTGAGGTTGGCACGGATGGGCCCCTTCTGCTCTTACCTTCCGCCTGGGCCTCTGCCTCCTCGCAGCTGCAGGGACACCGTCTTCACCAGAGCTCTGCCGCTATTACGGACACCTCTTCTCCGAGGCAGACGGCCTTTGGACCGCGCTCCCACATGTGTAAGACCACATCCCTTGACCTTTCTGAACTGCTCTGTGCTGTGAGCCCCCCTGAGGGAGATCCCGACCCCCAGACGCCCCATCCTGGTGCAGTGCAGGGCTGGGCTCTGCAGGGGTGTCTGGGCTGTGACCTTTCAGAAACAGGCTGCCCCTGCTTATGTCACACCATCAACCCACCCATCCCTGAGCAGGCGTGCAAATGACCATGAGCACATCCCTTTTTCTAAAAGTGGGGGGGGACCCCAGGCCCCAAGCTCACTGCCATCAAGTCAACTTCAACCCTGTAGCACAAAGGAGAACTGCCTCCTGTGAGTTTCACAGGCTGTCAGTCTTGGTAGGAGTAGAAATCCTCATCTTTCACCCTCAAAGGGACGGGTGGATTTGAACTGCTGACCTTGGGGTAAGTAGCCCAACGTGTAACCACTGTGCCAAAGGTAGTCCTGATGACCTGGCACCCAAAGCCTCAGTGCAGAGAGAAACCCTGAGCATGGGTGTGGCAGGCTGTATTTACTATGAGCAGATGACTATGTGACTTGGAGCTGTCAGCCTGCAGCGACCTGGGAGGCAGGTATCTGCAAGAGGGCTTAGCGGAAGCAGGTGGGATGACTGGGTGCGGCGGGGTCAAAGGATCCCTGGGGGTAAGGTGGCTTAAGTGTTGAGTTGCAAACCAGGCTGGTCAGTGGTTCAAACCCACCAGCTGCTTCACGTAGGAAAGATGAGGCTGCCTGCTCCTGGGAAGATCCATATGCTCTCAGAAGCCCTGCGAAATCCTTTCCTTTCTTCTGCCCCAGAGTGGGAATCAGCTTGACCACAGCCTGTAGTTACATAGTTTCATGTCAACCTGACGCTAGATGAACGTGCAGGGGAGGAGTCTGGCCTGTCATCAGGTCACAGCCTGATGGTGCCTCCTTGTGGGCCTGGCCTTTCTCATATGGTGGGCGCTGGGAACCCCCCCTCTCTCTGTGCTTTCAGCTTCCTGCTGGCTGAGTGTGACTGCAGGTCCCTCCTGGTTGGCCTGGCTGCATGGCCAGCAGGTACCATGCTGGGGGGCAGGGCACCCAGAACCCCTGTAGAAAGGTCCAGAAGTAGATGGAAGGGGAGAAGATGAGTATTCACAGGTGCATGGAGGAGAAACAGTGTCAGGGGATAATTTCCAGAGTGGGCTACCTCCCCTCCACCCTGGCCCCTGCACCCTCCCCAAGCCACCAAGCACTAGTGGGCTCAGTGTTGAGGGGGCCTGTGCCCAGTGGGGAGAACTCTCAGATTTTCTCAGTTGTGCTGTGTCCATGTGAGGAACTTACCCCTCTCTTGTGCCCCAGCTCCCAGATAAATCCCAGTATCTCAGAGGTCATTGGACAGGCCCCCTTCAGCCCACTGTGACCCCAGGGAACAGACAACAGGCTGATCTGGGCTGGAGAGAGCTGAAGGACAGGGCGTGCACACGAGTGAGTGTGTATGTGCGCTTGTGTTAGAGCCCCTGTGGTGTGGTGTGGTGTGTGCTCGTTGGTGGAGCCCAAGCCCTGGGGGCTGAGAGGAGAGAGACCTGCTGGGGCTTTGTTCAGGGCAGCCCTAGGGGTTGGGGCCATGAGGCCAAGGTGAAGCAGCATGTATTCTTCATGAACACACCTGGGCTCTGCTCCCTGCCCAGACACACCAGTCCCCTACTTGGCTGATTTAAAACAAAGCAACACAAAGGTCCCGGCGACTGCTAGCTTTCTCCCTTCTCCTGGGGCACAGCAGTCTAGCCTGGGGCCTGGCATCAGTGGGGCCAGGAGGCCAGAGGCTGCAACTGACCTCGCTGAGGTCTCTGCCCAGGGCTGCAAAGAAGTGTCCAGGGTAGATATGGTAGTCAGAGCAGAGAGGGACAGACACAGACACACACACATACAGACAGACAGACAGACAGACACACACACACACACACACACACGAGGACAGACAGAGATCAGTGATCAGAATTGGATAAAGTTGCTCCCTGTTCCCCCAGCCCCCACATCCCTTAGGACATAGCTCTGATCTCTCTCACAAGTACACGTGCACACACACACACACACACACACACACACACACACACACCCTGAGACAGAGAGAAGAAGGCACACAGAGATTGGTGATCAGAATTGGATAAGGCAGATCACCAACCCCACCCTCCCCCTCTATTCCCACCTTGGGCCCTGGTATTGCCTTCTCCAGGAAGCAATCTGGGATTACTTCAATCTCCCCCCACGCCCTATTGACTTGAGATTTTATGATGTCAGTGCAGGCCAGCCAGGACCCTCCCTTAACCATCATGTGAAGGCTTCGTGTGTAACCCATCGGAAAGCCCAGCTGCTGCGAGTGATGCATGCATGCATGCATGTGGAGTGCAGACCCCTCCCGCCTGTCCTCTGTGTCCGCCCGTGTGACAAGGAGGGAAGGGATCTGAAGAGAAAATGTGGCTCACCGGCCCTGTCGGCCACCACCTTTGTTCAGAGAGTGGCAGATGCTGCTGTATGTGATGCCCTGGTCCAGCCTCGGGTTTGTGATGTGGTGGGGGGGAGGGGGGGGGCTCCAGGGGGTGAGCACTTCACACTGGTGGTCAGCACATCTTGTACCCTGTTGTGTTAAGCAGGGTTCTCTAGAGAGACAAAACCAGGACTCGCAATGATTACATATCCATGAGGGTAGGTTTATGCAGCGAGAAGGAATGTGACAGCTAAGTAGTCCACTCAGCAGTACAGAGGGCTCAGTTCAACTCACTTTCGTGGAACAATTGACAAACAAGAAATCCCTCAACCTATGTGAGCTATCGGGTCCAAGGACAGGGAAGCAGACAGTGGGTCTTCTCTCAGTCAAAGCAGGTAGAGTCTTCCAGCAAGCAGCAGACAGCAGGGCGGGTCAGCAGCAGCCAGTAGATTGAGAGCTTAGAGAAGCAGACCCAGAGGGGACATTAAACTCAAACCTGGCGACAGGATCCACCAGCTTCAAACTCAAGCCACGTCCACATCAGCAGCGTGGCGAAGCAGGTCTCAAAGGAGCCTCAACCTCTAGCAACACAATCCATGGGTTGGCTTGTCCCACAGGTAGGGCAGTACACAGGTTGGGGAAGAGAACTAGCTAAAGCAGCAGCATGCTCCAGCGTCCTCGGATTGCCAGAAAGCAAGAGAGAGAGAGAGGGGACTGGGTGGTGGTGGTGGTGTGAGCACAGGCCTTGCAGAACCATTTATCTCATTGTCCTCCAATTAAGCTGCATCCTGATTAATCTCTGCCCACCTTGCTCCTATTGGCTGAGCTGGCACAATAAACAGAACTATCACACCCGCCGGGTGAGGGACTTTCTCTAGCTGAGGAACTTCGTGAAGTCACACGGGTGGCAAGGGGAAGAGTGGAGATTTGAACGCAGACCTGGGAGTCCCCCCCACCCCATCAACTGCGGTGCTTTGCTGTCATTCGATGTGAAGCATCCTGCCTCCTGCCCACCCTAACTCACAGGCAGCAGGCTTCCCTGGGGAAGGGTCTCCCACAAACCCATTCACAGGTAACCATCCAAATGGTCTTGTTATCCTGACCCTTCAGTCATCCAGGGTCTTCCCTCAAGTGGCACGTCTGCAGGGGCTGTGACGAGCCCCTCAGCAGTCATCCCGCAGTGCTAAATCAGGTGGTTGACCTGTTTCAACAAGCTGGCCAACCTTCTGCCCGGTGGAATGCTTGATTCGGGCATGCTGTTCTCTCTGTGACATGGCTTGTGGCTTCTCTTGGGTCAGCAAAGACCCAGGAAAGACATTTCTGAGCTCTCTCGTCTTGTGGATGCACATGTAGAACAGGGGTGATAACGCTGGGTTGACCATGTGTGACCACGCAATCTTCGTTCAGAGACACTCATTTTGGAGGACTTAAGCAAGGCACCTTCATAGCTGTATACATTTCAGTTTCCTGGGGTACAAAGAAAAATTTTAAAGTAGTTGAAAATTATGTGCACCCTTTCTCTTCTCTCAAGTAACCTAGTTCTGCCTTTTTACTATGCCTTTATAGATTTGTTCATTTTCCGTCCCTGTAGCCATCTAACTGTCCATTCACCCACCCACTTATCCATCCATCTACCTACCCATCCTTTTTTCCATCCATCAAGTCATCATCATCCATCCATCTACCCACCTATTTATACATAAGCATATACATCATGCATCCATCCACCCACCCACTCACCTATCCATCTCTCCATCCATCCACCCACCCACTGACTGATTCATCCAGCCAGCCACCCACCCACCCACCCACCTATGATTCTCTCCATCCACCCATCATCCATCCATCCATCCATCCATCCATCCATCCATCCATCCATCTAATCAACTATAACCTAATTCCTCCCTCCCACAATTGAAAGTCCTTAGTGTATCCATCTTCATCCATCCCTTCATCTGTCCAAGCAGCTATCCTCCCTTCAGCTGTACTTGCCAAGTTTTGAGCTGTGATGACAGTGAGAAATGACACTCTGTCCCCAATCTTGAGGAGCTCCTCGTCCGGGGGAGGAGAATACGCCTGAACGAGAAATCCACTCTGCCGTGAAGTAGACTTCAGTTTCTATATGCACAGATTGTCACGGGAGCCCAGGTGACCATGATAGAACGTTTTCTCCAAAGACAGAGTCGAAGGTGTGGAGAGCCAGGTGAGGCTGGTAGTCCTGTGCGGTCTCTGCCTGGTGGGAGGGCAGAGGATGAGGGCTCTGTCTGGGGGAGCTTGGGCTCACACTGACATCGAGGGAGAAAACTGGCTGGAGAGTCATGAAGCTGCCCACTGGTAGACCAGCCAGGAGTCTGTTCACAGCAAAAGGACACAGGAGCGAGGCTGAACTCCAAGGAGCATGGGACAGGGCCACAGGGAGGGCGTGTCTGGGATGCTTTGGGGAGACCTGGGGGAAGTGTCCTGGGTTGGGGTATGGCTGCTCGGCTTGTGGAAAATCCAGCAAGCCTGTGTGTGTGCATGGTCGTGTCTGCATTGTTATCTTCTGATGGCCAGTTTAGGGGCGTGGAGACAGGAGCACCAGGGTCAGGTTAGAAGCTCTCCTCCGTGCCTCTCCTCCTCCAGGACACTGAAACACCTTTCAGAATTTCTCCTGCCGATGGGTAGGAGGCCATCCTCCAAACAGTGGCATGCCATCATTCATGTAATTAATTAGCAGCGTTGTCGAGTCCTTAGCTGTCCATAGTGTCATGGCGCGGTTACAATCCACGGCGTCTGAACACTCAAGAGAGGGGCCATGGCGGGCCGGGCTCTCTGCTGAGTCCTGTAAAGACTGCTCAAGCTGTCCTCACCATGGCCCCTGTGGTCTGGCCACTGTTGTTAGCTCTGTCTCTCAGTGGAGGAGACTGGGGCCCAGGAACCAGTCAGAGGTGGACTGAGGTTCTCAACCTGGCCACCCTCCATCCCTGGGAGGAACTTTGTACATAACCAATTGACCTTCCAGGGGGCTCTAAGGAGCTCTCTGGCTGTACTTTTCTGAGACAGATGGGTTTGTCCTTTCAGCAGCCCATGAAACAGTCAATTTTCTTTTCCAACCCCCATCATTCAGATGCATACAGTCTTCCTTGGTCTCCCTTGTTCAGAGTCCAACTTTCAGATAAACAGGAGGCCGAGGAGAGTACCATGGCTTGGATCAGGGGCACCTTAGTCCTCAAAGTAGCCTCCTTGCCCCGCAATGCTCTAAAGAGGTTCTGTGCCCCAGATTTCCCTAGCACCTCTGGATGGCGGAACCAGGCAAGACAAAGTCCTTGACCACTGCTGCCTCTTCTCCATGTGTCACGATGTTTCCTCTGGGTCCTGTTGTGAGGCTTTGGGTCATCTTGACATGACGTTGTCATGCACCCAGAAGGCTGGGATCCTTGATTGATCTTCATCAGCAAGTGCTTCAAGTCCTCCTCACTGGCAGCAGGCAAGGCTGTGTCACCTGCACATCGAGGCTGTAACCAGTCTTCCAGTCTCCTCCAGTCACAACGGCAATGCTTCCCGGAGCGAACTGCCACATCTTTCTCCCTCCCGGGGTGGACGTTGGGTTCAAACTGCTGACCACAGTGTTGCCAAACGCCCTGACTTTGTACAAATCCAGGGCAAGAAGAGGGCGGGTGAGGCTGAGCTGAGGCGTCTCCTTCCCACGCCCCAGACAACCAGCACCACCCAGCTGCCCACCTGCCATCTTCAGTGCCTCCTGTGCCCACCAACCAAGTCCCGGGAAAGGTCTGGGCCAGATGGGCACAGTGGCTCCTCTACTCTCTCCCCTATGGAGAAGAGGGGGTTCGAATGAGGTCCCAGGGGGAAGCGGGGTGGGGAGTGGGAGCAGTCTCAGCCAGCCGGTTTCCCTCACACCATGCCGACGTGCTTACGTGGGGATTAGGGTTAGCGCCGGATCTCTCTCGCCTCTCCTGGCAGGCTGGTAATGGACTCATCTTCTCTCTGGGCTGCCGGGGTGGCAGGATTCCACCAAAGGCAGGAGGCAGGCTGAAGGCTTGCTCGAGCAAAGCTGGGAAGTAATTGTGTTACTGACGGGCCTGGCCCCACACCGCTGAAGATGACATGCCGCCTGCAGCACCTTCCGCGAGCCCAGGCCTCTAATTTCTCTAATGTGTGACATTCGCCCAGGCTGCATGGCTGACGGGCGTGCTTGGCAGGAATGCGCAGTCTGTGCCATCCTCGTTGCTCACCAAAGTTCATTATCAAGTCTGCAACAGTCCATGCAGCTCCCAGCATAGGATGGGTGAGATGTCGGACAGAGCCAGGCCCTGGGCCAAGCCAGGAGACCAGCTGCTCCCTTGGGCCCGGGACTCTGGGAGGTGACCAGAGAAGCCATCTGAGGGCAGAGGCCTGGGTGCAGACTGACCTCCAGAACAAGAGCAGCTCTTAGGAGACCTGGTGGGGTAGGCACTGGGTGGCTAACAGTTGTGGTCGTGGGTTCAAACCCACCAGCCACCATGCAGTAGACAGAGGCTGCCTGCGTTCCTGGAGCGTCACCCTCTTTGATACCCTGGCAGGGTCGCTCTGGGTCAGAACAATGCTCTCAGACATGGCAGCGGGCAGGAGGGTAGTACAGGGAGTGGGCGGGGTGCACAAGGGTGGCGAGGAGTGGGACTGGCTCCCTGCCCCTCCCCACAGTGGCATAAGTGGATTCGAGGGCAATGGGTTTGAGTGAGGTCTGCGTTGCTTCTGCTCCCCTAGATGGAGAAACGTAGACACACGCCGTCAAGCCCGTCCCAAGTCTCGGTGGGTGGTTGGGTAGGGGGGCCTCTCTGCAGCGCTCTCTTGCTATTCCCGCATCTTTACGGAAGGAAGCCTTTTTTCCGCAGCACCATCAGGCGGCTTTGAATTGCCAGCCTTGGGACTCGCAGTCAGGTGCACCTGGAATATGCCGCCCGGTTGACGTGAATTGATTGGCGGTTTTGAGAAGGCTGCTGTTCTCTCTAGACGTGCAGGGCACCAGGCCTCTGCCTCACTTCCCATTCCTGCATGTCCCACCATGATACAGCCCCAAGGCGGTGGTTCCAGGAAGGTTGTCGGGGCCCGAATAGAAATCACTCCTGTTTCCACAGGGGGATGACAGCCCCCAGGACGGGGTCAGGGAATGGGAGAGACTCAGGAAGTCCAGGTGGACATGATGCTGATAACCTGACACTCAAGGGCATGTGTAAACACCTCACAGGGGCATGTGTGCGCTCACGGAGGCACATGCACATAGTTACTCACCTGAGAGTGCACACGCACATGCACACACCACACACTCATGCATACACATACTCACATTCACAACACACTCATGCATGCACATATACTCACACGCTCACAGCACACACTCATGCACACACTACACACATGCATGCACACACACTCACAACACATACTCATGTACACACACCACACTCATGCACACACAACACTCATGCATGCACATGCACCACACACACTCATACATGTACATACACTCACACACACCACACACTCATACATGCATATATACTCTCACACACCACACGCACTCATACATGCATATATACTCTCACACACCACACACACTCATACATGCACATATGTTCACACACTCATGCACGCACACACCACACTCCCAACACACATATAACACACCCTGCCCCTGCAGTGGACCGCTAGGTCACATCCACGGCCTGTCCATAGGACTGGGGCAGGTGGTATAAGGGAGGTACTTCACCTCTGTCACTAAAAGCAAATACCACCACGTGTGTCCATCTGATCTGGAGGGTAGGAGGGGGCACTGGTCGTTCCGAGGGGGAATTTGTGCCTCCCCGGGGACAGTCCTGGGCTCCACTCCCTGCCAGGGCACCAAGTGTGCGGCCTTCACCCATCTGACAGTGCGGGTCTGGGCACGCTGCTGTGATGGATGCCGGGTGAGTTCTGACTGAGGGTCCAGAAGAAGGCAGACAGGAGAAAGCGACTGACTTCAAAAAAATCCAAGCGTGAGACCCCATGTCCTGTGGTCATGGGGCCGGCTCAGAACTGGGCCGTGCCTTGTGTGGTGTGGGGGGGCCGATGGGGTAGGGGCTACCACACCACCGATACAGATACCAACA
The DNA here is from genome assembly GCA_004026705.1 of Nesogale talazaci. Classification (NCBI taxonomy): domain Eukaryota; kingdom Metazoa; phylum Chordata; class Mammalia; order Afrosoricida; family Tenrecidae; genus Nesogale; species Nesogale talazaci. The sequence goes on from PVJH01017813.1 coordinate 41,737, forward strand.
GAGGCATGTGTGGGAGACTCTTCTCAAATCACAGTCACAGTCTGGCCCCAGTGCACGAGCTAGTCCTGGGCAGACACTTAAAGGCAGGGTGCATTCTCTGGTCTATGGCCGTCTGTTAGCAGCGCTCCTGAGACCCCTTCAATGGTTGGGATCCACAGAGTTGGCCTAGGACTCACTGGCCCCGTCACCGTGCACACCCCCAATCACAGCAGAGATGCCCTTTGTACATGACTGCCAGGGTCCTGGGTGCTCCACCCCGCTCTGCCCCATGCCAGCTATCAGCCTTGGGCCCATCCTGTACTCTTCGGACTGGCAGGTTTTCACCCTAATGCTTTCCCAGGGGACGGAGGGGGATTCCGGGTCCATGCGCCAAACAGAATGTGCCTGCCCGGGCTGTCCTTGGGGGACCAGGGCATGGAGAGCTGCAGGGGCCGGGCAGGGAGCAGTGGGGACCATCTGTTCCATCCTCACCGTTGCGGGGGGGCGGGGGGGTCGCCCTTTTATTGCTCAGCTGCACCTGCGAACAAGCCCCCTCCCTGGGGATTGGCGTGAGCCCTGGCTGACAGGACATGGTGAATCCGGACCCTCTCCCGTGGCTGGTGGCCCCGGCGGCACACGGACAGAGGGACGGTGGAGACGCCCACAGTCTGAGCTGCATTCCCCTCCAGCCCCTCCCCAGGTCCTGGTCTGCCCGCCGAGGAGCCTCGAGCCTGAGCGGGGTCAGTGGGAGGCCGGATGGACGAGGCTCCCTCTCGTGTACTCCGGACATGCCGGCAGGAGAGACCGGTGCCCGGAGCAGGACGTCGTGCTCGGTCAAGTGGGGGTCGGGGCAGGCAGCACAAAAGAGGAAGGCCAACAATGGGTCCAAGAAGAACAATGACAAGGATGCGCAGGAGGGGCAGTGTTTCCTGCTGTTGTGCACAGGGTCGCTCCTCCGGGTCGGGACTGACTCAGTCACACCTTGCCTCAACGATTCCTTCCCTTTCCTGTTTCACTGCTGGTTCAGAGTTTTGCTTTCTTGCCCAAGGGCGCTGGGATTTCTATGCGCAGCGGGGATAGCATAGCTAGCAGACGCTCTCTGGGACATAGAGATCAGCATGTCTCATACTACCTCAGGGCCATCGGAAGGCTCCCCGGGCTGCTTCTGAACGATTGAGAATCAGCCCCAGCCCACAGGCTCCCATCCTAGGACTCTCCAGTTCGATGGGTGCTTGGATCTGGCTCTCGGCACCCCATCCAGTTGTGGGGCTTCGGGGACTGAGGTGGCCCCAGAACCCTTGTGCCCCACTCACCCTCTCAACATGCCCTTCTCTGTCTTCTTCTAGAGCGAACCCTGAAGGAAGCCATCGACGCCCAAAGGCTCTTGACCTCCCTCGGCTGAAAGGAAGACCTCTGCTGAGGCAGGTAGGGTCCAGCTGCGTGGAGGGCAGCGTCTTATTCAAGCAACGTCTTCAGGCATTTTAAGCAGGATTGCCAGATGGTAGCTTTGGTGGTGTTCATTCAGAGCTGGGAGTCAAGGGCCTCCCCCCTGAAGGGACGGGGGCCTTGCCCAGGTGGGCTGCAGCCCCACGGAGAGGCCACAGGTGGTGGTTGCTGCTCAGCTCCCACGCAGGGTGCCTGCAGGGGCATGGAGAGGCCCTGGGAGTTTACTAGGTCGAGAGCCCTGTCCCGCCACACCCCTAGGCCCCCTCTGTCTCACCCTTTCCTCCCTATCATCCAGGGAGTTTACGTGTCAATAGCTCGAGATGGGGACAAAGGCTTGGGCTTGCAGCTCTGTTCAGACACAAGTAAAAAACATAAATAAAAAAAATAACCTCTTAGTCAAATTGTGTAAAATGATATTTCCCTGATAGGAAATGTCATACACACACACATTTCATTATTTGCTCTCTCTATATATATTCATTTATTTGCTCCATTCCCCCTCTTTTCATCAAACTCCCTATGGGTTTCAGTTTTCCAATCTTTAGCAGGGGGCCTCAAGAGGCCTGGGCTGTGGTGAGTTACACATTGGATGGCTAAGCGCAGAGTCAGCAGTTCAAACTCACCACCCATTCCAAGAGAGCAAGACGAGGCTGTCTACTCCTGTGAAGAGTCACAGTTTTGGAAAGCCAGAGGCCATTCTGCTGTGTCCTGTGGGGCCATGATGTACGTCTGATGAAGAAACATAGGGCGCCTCCCCCCACTCTCAGCCCCTAGCCTCCTCCTCCCCCCAGCCCCCACCATTCCTCATACACTGGGCCTCCACCCCCTTGCCCACCCCTGAGGCCAGTGTCAGATGCAGTGAGTAGAAATGGCCCTTTCTACTTTGACTGGTGCCGTGGTCAAGAAGCCCTTGGCCCTGGGCCTAGCCACTGGCTGCCCTCAGGATGGAAGCTCTCAGGATGCAGACACTGGACCCCGAGGCTGTCTGCCATACCTGGGCAGATAAGGCAGGGCTCAGTCTAGTCCTACAGGGAGTGGCAGGGTGGTGGCAGGCTGGTGGCTCTCTGACAATGTCCTGTCCAGTGCCCAGCCCACACCAGCCGGCCATAGTCACCACTGTCGCCACCCTACAGCCTGGGGCTTGAGTGCTTTTGGGGAGCAGGCTCTGAAGTGAGCCCCAGAACCTTTGTTCTCGGCTGCCCCCTCCCTGTCAAGGGAAGCCCTGGGCCTCTGTGGACAAGGAGGGGAGGGGAGACTCTTTCATCTCTATAAAAGCAGCACAGGGGAGGTGGGGGTGAGGGTGGGTAGTGGGGTACTGCTCTTGGTTTCCTGCAGGAGGGGTTTGTGAGCAGACCCGCACAGCCTCAGCTCTCCGGTTAGCCAGGAAAGAGATGGGTGTTTCAGGGCCACGGAGACTGTGGGCCTATGACCAAAAAGCAACAGGCACGGAGCCCTGGTGGTGTCTTGTGTACGGTCAGCCCTGGGGAACCCCGGAGAGCAGTGGTTCTCCACCTTCTTCACGGTGCTACCCTTTCGGGGACCCCCCCCCCAGCCATAACATTATTTTCACTGCTACTTTACAGCTGTCATTTTGCTAGTGTTATGAATACAGCGACTCCTGCGAAAGGGTCATTCAACCCCCAAAGGGGGTCATGACCCACAGGCTGAGAACTGCTGCCCTAGAGCGTCTGAGCAGGGTTAAACCCCAACTCACAGCTCCACTTATTGCAACCCCACATCGGGCTTCTCTGCAGGGGCAGGGCAGACAGCTTCCTGGCTCTCCCCAGGAGCTCCTGGTGGTCTTGGGCTGAGCTTCCAGCAGGTTCCTGACAGCGCTGGGGCAGCCCTCCTCTCTCCTGGCAGAGGGGTGGGTGCTGGGCTGGGGCATGTGCTGTGACCTGTGGGGCACAGGGTGGAGGGGGCAGAGCCCCCACCCTGCCGTCCAGGCTGCTACAGGAACACCCGGGGGCGGGACACGGTGGGAGGCAGAACCCTGGCAGAGGAGAGTAGCGAGGTTCCCCACGCAGCAGAGTCGGAGAGATGGGGGACCGGGCCCCTGCCGGCATGGAAAGCATTGGCGACCCGGAAAAACCAGGCTCTCGTAGGTGCCACTGTGTTTGACTTCGGGATGAGATTGGCTCCCCTCGGGCTCGTCTTCCTGTCTGTGAAATGGGCACGAACCCTGTGTATGCACAGCCGTCCTCACCCCTGGGCCCGGGACACACACCTGTGCGGTATGTCGTGGCTGGGGTCTGGAGGAGAGCTCCTGTTGTGCTTTGAATGATGGCGCCTCCCACCCTCGCCCCCAGGTGACCTTCTCCAGGAGGCCTCACCCTTTGGGGGGTGTCAGGCTGTGTTTTTGACCACACAGTGTGTTGCTCTGGAGATGCAAACCTCTTTCTCCTCGAGGTCTAAAAAAAGGGCTGGGAGTGAGGACTGGCCTTTGTCAACGCTTAGCTCTGACACCCCACTGCCCTGGGGCTGGGGTGGGACACTGGGGGGATAGGGGGGTTCTGTAGGGTGGGGAGCTGCTTTTCCCAAGCCTCGCTGCCCCAGCCTGCCCTCCCGCCTGAAGATCAGTGATGGCCCTTGCTTATGGCCCCTTGCTGATGGTCCCCATGCCCTCCTATAAGGGTCCCACAGTGGGAGACTTGAAAGAGCAGACTTTATCTTCTCACATGTCTGGGTTGGCTGGAAGCCGGAATGTGTGCAGGAGGCTTTCCAGAGGCTGGGCCCTGTGCTCCTCCTGAGCCTCAGAGCTGCCGGCTGTTTGGCCACCCTTAATTTCCTTGGGCTGTGAGTGCGCCCCTACCTAGCTCGCCCTGTGTCCGTGTCTTGACTCTGCTCCCTTTGTGACTCAGAAAGGATTAGGTTTAGGACCCACTCTGCTCTGGGATGATTACCGCCCACCCACACTCCATTTCCAAACAGGATCCTGTGCACAGGTGCAGGCTGAGGGTTGAGGCTTTCAATAGCTATTGAAGGGACAGGGTACAATTCAGTCTGCCCCCTGGGCTATCACTAATTGTTTTCACATCTGCGGTTTGCAGGTTCAACTAGCTGGGCCTATAGACTAGAACGACCCTTAGATTGGGTAAGGACCCTTGAGATGACCTTGTAGAGCAGGGGCCAGCCACACACCGCAGGGGTCAGACCGTGCCTGTGGATGTCCTCGGAATGAATCCCCGGCTGATGCTAAATGCCCACTTACGTTTAAAGACCGGACATATGCTAGTCGGATGCTCACCTTGATAGCCTTCTGAATTTACCAGTGAGGCTCTGCTGCCAATCCGTGATGAGCTGCTAGCAGCAAGACCAGTGGTTCAAATGCGCCCACTGCTTCTGGGGAGAAGGCTGAGGCTGGGGACTCTGGTAAAGATAGACAACCTTGGAGATGGCCTTGAGTAGGGCAATCAGAGTAGGAATTGGCTCAGTGGCTGTGGACTTGGTAGCTATTGTGTAGAATTTAGAAGGAAATCCTTTTTTCAGAGTAGAGTGTTTTTGTTGTTGTTGTTTTCCCTGACCTTGTTTAGGGTTGTCCACTTAAAAAAAAACAAAAAGGTCTCTACGTTGTGTATAAATCCCTATAATCTACTCCCCTCCTGCTCTCCCCCAGCCCCCTCTCGGCCCTGTTTGCCCCTCTAACAAATGTTTCCAAGAGAGTCGTTGCTGGGGACAGGCAGGGGAGGCG
>PVJH01017814.1:0-46779 GCA_004026705.1 Nesogale talazaci
TCCAGCAGCAGCTCTCCAGGAGCAAGGCTGGGCTTCCTACTCCCACCAGGGCAGCGATGCCACACAAAAAAATTAAATGAATAAAAATAAAAAAGAGTTCATCTCAGAAACTCACAGGGACATGTCTCCCTGTCCCCCAGGGTTGCTACGAATCAGAATCAACTTGATGGCAGGGTGGCTTTTGAGAAGGCAGACTTGGTGCCAACCCCGAAGGAACTTTGTTTCGTGGGCCAGAGAGAAAACACAACAAGCAAATTAGACCAATAAATAAGATCACTACCGTGTGTGCCAGGCTGTCGTGAAGCAAAGGGCTTAGAGCTCTAGAACCAGGGACTTCTTACGGGAGCTAACAAACCAAGTCTCCCTACAGAGGGGAAGAGTTACCAGGGAGGACAGGATGTGCAAAGACCCTGAGGTGGGAAAGACCTGGGTGGACTTCAATGAGGCGGGGTGAACTATCACAGGGCATGTAGAAGAAGATGAGATCAAAGCATCAGGCAGTGTGATCACGAGGTCCTAATGGGATCAAGCATCAGGCATCAAAGAACAAAAAAAAAATCAGATCATTGTGAATATGGGGGATTGCAAAGCAGGGACCCAAAACCCATCTGTAAGTAGTGGGACATCCCCTTACAGAAGGATCTTGGGGAGGAGAGGAAGCAGTCGGGGTACAGTATATCAATGATGAAACATACAACTTTCCTCTGGTTCTTTAATGCTTCCTTTCTCCAACTATCAGGATCCCAACTCTGCCTTTCAAATCAGGTTAGACGAGAGGACGTACACTGGTACAGATAGGAACAGGAAACATGGGGAATCCAGGGCAGATGATCCCTTCAGGACCAGTGGTGAGAGTGGCAATATCAGGAGACTGGAGGGAGTTAGGGTAGAAAGGGGGTACCAATTACAAGGATCTACATATAACCCCCTCCCTGGGAGATGGACAACAGAAAAGTGGGTGAAGGGAGACATTGGACAGTGTACGACATGACGAAATAGTAATCATGTATATATTATTATCAAAGATTCATGAGGGAAGGGAATGGGGAGGGAAGCGGGAAATGAGGAGCTGATATCAAGGGCTCAAGTAGAAAGCAAACGTTTTGAGAATGGAAATGGCAACAAATGTACAAATGTGCTTGACACCCATGGATGGATGCATGGAGAGTTGTACGAGCCCCCAATAAAATGATTTTTTTTAAAAAGCATCAGGCAGGAGCGAGACTAAGCAGGACTTAGTTATTAATGGTGGGGAAAGGAGCTGGATTTCATTCTGAGAGCAGGGAGGAAACAGAGGAGGTTGTTAAGCAGGGAGTGACGTGACCTGACAAAATGGAACAGGCAATCTCACAAGCATCCTCGTGAGAAATAAGGCTGACCAATGATGTCCTCATGTCAACTTTTATAAATGGGGAAACACAGGTTCCAGGAGATTGGGAAACTCATTATTGTGTCTCACCCAGGTGGGACATTTATGAGGCCACTTCTCTCGAAAACGTGCCTGACTGTTAACCGAAAGGCTGGAAGTTCCACTCCAGCCACAGGCATCCTGGAAGAAAGGCTTGGTGATGGACTTCTGAAAACCCAGTCACTGGAGAGCAGCTGGCCCTGCCTCTAAGGGTGAGACCACACGATATAGGGACACCTCTGCAGAGTGACAACCCTGAGAGTGAAGGGACACAAACGGAGGGGGGGGGGCATGGGGTTGTGGAAGGAGAACTGCCCCATCAGGCCTCATCTCAAGAATCACTTTCTCGTATAAAGATGTCCTCAAGCTGGGATAAACTTTTTCAGCTCAGTGTTAGATAAACAAAATCCTTCAGCTACACCAACTAGAAGGGTCAGTCACAAGTATTGCTCTGTAACATCCATGAGCAAGTCTCTGTAAGCAGGGGGTGCCTGCAGATGAGTGTCCTCACATAGACACTCGTCTTGGTCTCATTAAGAATGGGACAGTAGCCTCTCTCTGGACAATTGGACATCCCCTCACTGAAGGGCCACAAGGAAGGGGCGAGCTAGCCAGGGTGCAGTACAGCATTGATGAGACATATGACATCCCTCTAGTCTTTAATGCCTCCTCTCCCCTGCCCCCCACTATCATGACCCCAGTTCTACATTACAAATCCGGCTAGACCGGAGTGTGTACACTGCCACAGATAAAAGCTCTGGACACACGGAATCCAGGACAGATAAAACTCTCAGGAACAATGGGAGTAGCGATACCATGAGGGGAGAGGGGAGAGTGGGGAGAAAGGGGGAATCTATCACAATGAATGACAAATAACCTGCTCCCACGGGGGGGCGGTGGTGGTGGCGGTGGTGGTGGCAAACAATGGAAATGTAGGTGAAGGGAGACAGGGGACAGGGTAAGATATGAAAATAATAATTTACAATTTATCAAGTGTTCATGATAGTTCATCAAGTGGGAAGGGAGGGGGAGGGAAAAAAGAGAAGCTGATACCAAAGGCTCAAGTAGGGAGAAAATGTTCTGAAAAGGATGATGGCAACCTATGTATAAACGTGCTTGATACAATGGATGTATGGATAGGTACAAGAGCCATAAGAGCCCCCCCAAAAATGATTTTTAAAAAAAATGAAACAATCCCTAGGTTTCTGGTTCCTTGGGGGGATGACAGGGAGGGTTGGGGGAAATGGGGCGCTAACATAATACTAAGTACAAGAAAGAAGACAATGTGCTCAACCTGTTTGTGGCAATGATTTTACAGCTCTTCTTGAACTGGCTGGACTATTGAATTGTACAGTCTGTTAATTACATGGCAAAGAAATTGTTGGGAAAAAATGGGTCCCCTCAAAACAGTGACTTTTAAAAGTACCTATGGGGTCAGTTACCTTCAAGGCAGACGGTTCACCTAAGGGGACAGCCACTGTGTTTTGATAGATTTTTCTCAGAGGACGCAGGATGACAGTGGGACCTATCGTGAAGAAGTTCTGAGCACTGAAAAAGTACAGTGGAGGGGCAAAGGCTAGGTAAGTTGCCTTGCTCAGGTCCCTTGAGCATGATAATGTCGCCACATTAACGCGGGAGAAATCAGAGAACATGGAATTCTTCAGGGGAAGGATTCAAGAGCGGGGAAACACCTTCTTCAGGAGTATATGGATCTACACTCCTGGAGGTTACTCTCCAGAAACAACAGCTTCCCACTCTGATGTTTGTTGCTTAATAAAGGGTTCTGTGATTTTGTAGCAATACTTTTGACTTATCCCCCAATTAGAATGCCGGATGATCTTCCCAGAGGAACTTTAGGAACTTCTGTTGCTTAGAGTGGTGGGGGGACAGGGCGGGGAGGTCACCTCAGAGTCATGATGGCTAACCATCCCCAGATGTGCCATTTCCACCAGAAGGTGATGCTGAGAAGTACGGTCAAAAACATGGTTTTGTGACTGGGGAAAAAACCCCCGACAACAACCCTTATTTCCAAAAGGTTGTTACCCCTTCATGGTGTGCCATTAACCACGACAATGACACATCCCTGACCTCTGTGGGTGGGGCTACAGTGGGGGAGGGGAGCAGAAAGACGTACGCTACAGAGAGCATCACTGTCGCAGTTGTTCAGCGCTGATAGTCAACCCTGACAACCGAACAAGGCACTTCCGGGTCCTGTGGCCCTGACCACATGTAACTCTCGGGTTTTCAGCAAATTGCCCAACCGATTCTTCTTAAATCCATCTTAATCTGATGTCCCACCGAAACCAGTCCGTATCCTAGCAACACACCAGCCTCTGCTGAAACTAGTCAGTATGGTAGCAACCTGCCAGAGTCCGCTGAAACCCGTTAGTATCCTAGCAACACACAAGCCTCTCCTAGAACCAGTCAGTATCCTAGCAACACACCAGCCTCCGCTGATACCAGCCAGTATCCTAGCAACACACAGCCTCTGTTGAAACCCGTTAGTATCCTAGCAACACACAAGTCTCTACTGGAACCAGTCAGTGTCAGAGCAACACACCAGCCTCTGCTGAGCGCCAGGTCTGGTTGTGCAGGAGATGCACTGGGCGGAAATCAAGCCTGTGTCTCCTCCCGCAGGTTCCTCTCTTTGCTTTTGCCTGGTCAGCACCAGCCACGGATCCTCCAGGTCGGGAAACCGCTCCTAAGGAACACCATTCTGCTTTCTTTCCCTGCGTGCAACAGGTAGTGCCAAGTGGGTCCAAGACCCGAGGAGGGCGGACAGATCTCTGGCTGTGTGCACGTGGCGTCACCTGTCCAGAACTCCGTTTTCCACTGCCAGGGGTACAGTCAAACGGCCGCGCCGGAGGCAGCGTGCACAGCCCTTATTCCAAGAGGCAGAGAGACGCTCTCTTTCAAGGTTACATCTCAAAGGCGACCCAGCTGGAGCGAGAGTCTGGGTCAGTGCAGTGAAGGACGCAAGCGTCATCTTGCCCTCGGATACCCAAAGACACAGTCCAGAAGGGTTACGAAGGAACTTCTGCATCCCTATTTTATCTCACTAATGTGTAACCGAAGATCACTCTTTTGTGTGTGTGTGTGTGTGGCATCACTGCCCTGGTGGGAGTAGGAAGCCCAGCCTCGCTCCTGGAGAGCTGCTACAGGATTTGAACCGCCAACCCTGTGGGCCGCAGTCCCGCACACAAAACACTACGCCACCAGGGCTCAGCCCCTATTTTATCCCACAGCCATGTTATTACCTGAGTTATTTTTTAAAAGCGAGTCATCCCTCTGGGGAAGAGACAAACTGGCTCGTCTCCTTTTCATCACGGCGGTGGGGAGCAGGCCGTGCACGACAGACCCAGCTTCCCCTGTGGTCACCTGGAGCAGAGGGGGCAGTGCCCAGTGTCTGAAGCGTCCAGGGCGGGAGGAGAAGGCCTGCGAAGTTTCAAAGCAAGGAAATGTCTCGTTGCAAAGCAAGGAACTGGATTGCCCTCAGGGCTGATTAACTCAGCGCCTGCTCAGCTGTGCCAAGGGCCCAGGTACAAGGACCTCTCGGCGTGTGGTAGGAGCACAGCAAGGACAGTGCCACCCCCTGAGGGGGTTACTCCTCCCCTGGCAGGCATAAAATGACTGCAGCAGCCCCAGGGGGACACAGCTAATACCAGCTTTCTCTACAGAGGGTGCCTTCCCTTAGGAGGCACGGCTTTCCCGGGAGCCCGCCTCCATTAGAGTTCCCCTGAGACCTCATTGGCCAGGGGGGAGGACACGTGGCTCGGCTCCACCAATCTCTAGAAAGGGAAACGCCATTGGTTGAGAGTCGTCACGTGGACCCGCTGTAGGCGGTGCTACTCAGATAAAACTCGAAATTAGACTCCCTTGTCAAGTCACTTTATCCCTATCAGGCTGGGGTGAACCGCCCCTGGGAATTTTTTTGAAAGGCTTCCGGGAGTGGCTGGTGGTTTCGAACCGCCGACCCTGCAGCTAGGCGCCCAACGCGTAACCATGACGCCACCGGGCCACCTTGCTACTCAAGGAAGCATGAGCTGTATCAGCGTGGGAAGCTAGACTCAAGGGTGGGCTTCGGGCTCGCAGCAAGAGGGTTTGCCCCACCGAGTGTCTGAGCTCAGCAAGCATTTAATACTTGAGCCAGTATTTCCCACAAGTGCAGCCAGAAAACCCTGCTAAGAATAACAGGAGATCCACCCCCGTTTTCATCAGGCATTTCTGAACCTGCCCTGGGAGGGTGGATGCCGTTTTGGAGGGGGTTTCTGGGAAAACTGAAAGAGGGCTAATACGCCAGATAAATGTGTCCACCGAGTCCAAGACATGCGCCCACACCCCCTCGCTGTGTTACAGAACTCATTCTACAAGAGCAGCGGCAGATGTTCAGGCCAGCAGCGGCAGCAGGATGGACCTCTTTGAAGGCAGGTCGCCTGCGTTGCTCCTGCTCTTAGCTGTTATTAAGTAGGGTAGGCCCCCTGATACCGAGAAACCAAACATGTGGCTCTCCCATGTTCAGTTAGGCACCGCTGTGTTCTACAGAGAGTTCGCTCATTGGCTATTTTTTGGAAGTAGAACAGGTCTTTCTTACTGTTGCTGCTGTTGTCAGCTGCCCGTGTACAACAGAACCAAACCCTGCCCAGTCCTGCGCCACCCCCACAAACTGTGACGGGTAAGGCATCGGCGCACCCACTGTGTCAATCCCTCCTGTCTTCCTCTTTCTCACTGCCTCTCTCTCAAGCCTCCTGTCCTCCACCGCTGGTCTCTCCTGACAACATGACTTTCTTCCTCGCCCCTCTGAACATGGAGGCTTCACGGACATCTGTTGGGCGCCAGAGCACTATGCAAACCTCCCCTGACAGACCGGGGGCAGGTGAGGGGCACCAGCAGAGAACGGACCCCAGATGCCCTCCAGAGAGAGTGAGCGTTCGACCCTGGAAGCGCCACTCGCACACGGGAGAAGGAAAGGCCAGGCATGCGAGGCTGCTCATCAACTGAGGGAAACAGATCGCTCCTGGTTATTATTAGGCCCGCCAGGCAGCCTGGCGTTGTGGGCACCAGCTGTGCGGCTCTCGAGGGAGTGGAGCCCAAGGTGAAGTGCAAGGACCCCTGAGCGGGGCGTCTGGGCACCGAACTTGGCAGTGAGGGAGGCCATCAACTTTCCACCCAAATCCCCACGTGCAGCTACTCATCTCTCAGGGGGGGAATTAGCCTGCGTCCCCAAGGCTGAGATTTTCCATGTTTAGCCTCAGCTCGAAAGAAGCGTTTGTTAGAAAGTTTGGGGAACATGACTATTTTTAAATAATGAGACGTTGTACCACAACTGCGCGTCAGCACACGCGGGAGTAAGGAAGCCTTGCGTTTTGCTTATTTTTTTTTTCCATTACAATTCAAATAGCTAAGCGGCAGAATAAAGTACAGAGTTAACCCTTATGAAAACCCTACCTTACACCAGTAACTCACTTTACCCTCAACTAGTTGGGGGGGAGGGGGCCTTTGTCCCCATGCTGGGGGCGTTTCACAATTTTTTGTGAAGACGTTTTTTGGTTTGTCCCACTGGGGCCCAGGGGAGGGAGTTCCACTAGCATCTAGTGCAGCAGTTCTCAACCTGTGGGTCGCGACCCCTTTGAGGGGGTGTCGAATGATCCTTTCACAGGGGTCGCCCAATTCATAACAGTTGCAAAATGACAGTTATGTTGTAGCAACAGAAATAACATTTTGGTTGGGGGGGGATCACCACCACGGGAGGAACTGGATGAAAGGGTCGCGGCATGAGAAAGATTGAGAACCCCTGGTCTAGGGGTTGGGCGCCAGAGATGTTGCCAAGCATCGTAGGAGGCACAGCCCCTGCCCTCCAACGTCCACAGCGCTGAGAGTGGGAAAACCGGTACTGGTGAGAGCAGCAGCAGGGGGCAAAGGAGGTGGGGCCATTCGGAAAGGAACCCAAAGGTTGTCAAGCAACAGACAGGCGGGAAATCAGTCAGTGCCATTACTCCCGCTGCCCCGCGTCAATCCCAGCGATCCCCAAGAGCAAAACAAACATGCTGGATCCAAGCTGCTACAGGATCGGGTCTACTGAAAGCGACGAAACAAAGGAAAATACGGGGACCTGCACTGGATATGAAGACACTGCTGTTCGTGTGGATGCAGGGGTAAACATTAAAAAAAAAAATTCTTCCCAGAAAAGTGATGATCCGTGCTAAGGCATGACGTTTGTTCAAGATGCTTAAGGATCAGGGAGGCTAAAGGGGAAGAAAGGGGAAACCCATCACAAGGTTGGATATCTAGCACACACACCCCAGAAAGGGACGAATAACAAATGTGGATAACTGGACAATGGTAACAATATAACTGATCAACGGGTCATGAGGGTGGGAAAGCAGGGGGAAGAGGAGCTGATACCAAGATGTTTTGAAAATGCTGATGGCAACATATGTACGAATATGCTTGATACAATTGATGTATGGAATATTAGAAGAGCTGTAAGAGCACCCAATAAAATGATTTTTTTAAATAATTATAATAAAATATGATTCAGTACACTGAGACTGGGGGTGGGGTGGGGTGGAAAAGATGCTGCTAGGTGTATACACAATGCCCAAATCACAGAACATCCTGTTTCACAGAACATGGACATCTCAGACATGAAGTAGTACATAACTGCAGTGGTGACCTGTACACAAAGGCTGAATTTAGCATGGTTAAACAAGCTTGCTATTCCAAGGACTTTTATGATTTTGCAGGTTCTGGAAACTTGTCACCAAAGAAACATATTATCCAAAACATCCTGCCTGATGCTCCTGTCAGATCCATTTGGGTATATTTTAAAGTTGTTTGTGTTCCAAGAAAGCATCTTTTTTTTTTTTCTTTCTCTCTCTTCCTACCTGGATTCACCATGGGACGCCGTTCTGCCAAAGCTTGCATCACACTTGAATGGTGTAATGGAAAGGAGGCTGGACTGGGAGTCAGGAGACCTGGGTTCCAGCAGAAGGGAAAAGGAGGTCTCCGAGTGGAAAATTGCACCATCTCCCGCCTCCCCCTCAAAGGGCTGGTGGATTCCCTTGAGGACAAGGAAATACCACTGGGTCACCTTGCTACGTACATGCTGAAGCACGGTCATGCTTTGCTTCAGGAAAAAAAAAAAAAGAAGAAGAATTGTTCTAAGGCTGCACGAAGAGCTGGTGGCAGAGAAGAGGAGAAAATAGTGAGGTCTCTAAATTCTGAGTCCTCCAGATCCCATCTCCTAGACCAGCTCCCTTTGTTAGAAACGCCTGATGATATTGAACTTGAAAAAGAAAAACCACCAGAATTTTTACTTCTATCTCTCATTTTTCTCCCTGCTTCCAAACTCGGGGTCACAGTGTTTCCACTTCTTCCATGGCCACCTTTGAACAGTCCTCCCTTCCTTTTGTTTCTAGCTGTTCAAGATTCTGCCTTCAGGGGTGAACTTGAGACCCACCCAAGAATTTTTTCCTCCCAACACTGATTTCTCAACATGTATGTAGGGACATCTCAAGAAATAAACATCTCCCTCAACACCGAAGCAGATGGTCCCCTGCCCAATTTTGTCAATAAAGTTTGATTGGAACATGGCAACGTCCAATTGGTTGGCAAGTTGCCAGTGGTTACTTTGGTTCTATAACAGCCGCGATAAGTTCTTCCAACCCAGGTTGTGCATCCCACAAAACCTGAAACAGTTCGTATTGGACCTTTCTAGGCAAATGTGCGAACATCACACACACACACACACACAAATCCCAACTCTATGCAAAGTTGCTTATGAAGTGAAATGCTACAAACATCGCTACTTTCTACTCTTGTCATTTTTTTATTCCAGATTTCTATACCAAATTTCTTCCTTGCCTCTGACCTCCTCCCAAACACGATATTTAGTGAATATTGGGCTTCATAAATATTAACTAACTTAAAAAATATTAAGTAACTGGACTTAATATTTCCTACACAGTGTACATTAATTTCTAATGAGATTTAAGGGGATCGTAAGTAAATTCAAATAGTTTGTCAAACAGAAAAAAACAAAAAAGAATCCTAGTCTCCAGTGAAGCCATCCTTGCATCTTGGCTTTCTAGTCGGCAGAGATCCGTGCGCACACCCAACAGATCTGGCAGGGTCAGTGGAGCTAGGGAACAGCAAAACACGTAGGTCTGCGTAGGAAGCAGCCCGGGGCTGTGCAGGGCTGAGAATATGATTTATCTCCATGAGTTTTTTTTGGTTTCCCGCCCTCCTGCTTGAAAATCGGCACCTCCAGGGAGTATTTTGCTCACCACACCCTACTCCCAGCCTTGGAAAAGATCACTGTCTCATTGTCAAGAAAGGGCGCGCAGCCCAATGGTTCTCAAGCAAAGCATTCAACGAGGAGACATTGTAAAAGGATCAGAATAAAGCCAGGCCGAGGCCCAATCCCCTTGGAAGTTCATGGGCACAGTGGGAGAGGAGTGGGGAGGCATTTGGCATTTTTTAAAGCATCTCCCACCAATGACTTCAACGCTCTGCAATAGCTTATACTGAGGAAGGGCAGGCAACACAGGGACTGCAAGAATGCGGAGAAACCTGGACCCTTGTACATGACTGGCACAAATATGAAATGGGAAAGGGTGGCAGACCTTCAGAATGTCCAACACAGAGCTACCACAAGACCCAGAAACACGCTCACACAAAAACCTGGGAGACAAAGGTTCGCCACAGTGTTACGTAACATGGATTGTTTTTATGAATGAGCATTTGAGTTGATATTCCAAATTAGCAGCATAATGTCCATCAACTAGCGAATGGGTAGACAAAATGTGGTACTTCCATACAAAGGGACCTTTTTTTTTAATATCTATTTATTTATTTATTTTGTGGCATCACTGCCCTGGGTAGGGGTAGCAAGTCCAGACTTGTTCCTGGAGAGCTGCTGCTGGATTTGAACTGTCAACCCTGTGGGCTGCAGTCCCGCAAACTACCACTAAGCCACCAGGGCTCAGCCCCAAGGGACCTTTTTAATTTGATTTTTCCAATGATTTGATTGGGGGCTCTTATAGCTCTTATAACATTCGATACATCATTTGTATCAAGCACATTTGTGCACATGCTGCCATATTCATTTTCAAATATTTTCTACTTGAGTTCTTGGTAGAAGCTCCTCTTTACTCCTCCCCCCCCCTTTTTTTTAAATGAATCATTTTATCAGGGGCTCATACAACTTCAGGGGTTCGTACAACTCTTTTTGGGGGGGCATCACTACCCTGGTGGGAGTAGGAAGCCCAGCCTTGCTCGTGGAGAGGTGTTGCTGGATTTGAACCACCAACCCTGTGGGCTGCAGTCCCGCACTCAACCACTGTGCCACCGGGGGTTTAGCCCTCATAGAACTCTTATCACAATCCACCCATCCACTGTGTCAAGCACATTTGTACATTTGTTGCCATCGTCCTTCTAAACTCATTTGCTTTCTACTTGAGCCCTTAGTTTCAGCTCATTTTCCCCCTCCCTCCTCGCTCCCCCCTCCCTCATGAACCCTTGATAATTTACATATTGTTATTTTGTCATGTCTTATACTGTCTGATGGCTCCCTTTCCCCACTTCTTACCACGGGGTCGTACCCAGTCATGATTAGAAGGTAAGCACAAGGTGTTCACTAGTGCATGCTGCAACACGGATGCCCCTGGACCCTGTGCTGCAGCCAAACACGGAAGACCATGTCCTGTGTGAGACCACGTCCTGTGTGAGGCCGTGTCACTGACGTGTCCAGAGAGGCAGAGAGCAGGCCAGTAGTTGTCACAGTGTATGGGAAGGTGAGGAGGGGGAGTTGCAGTTGTTTATGGCTGTGGGTCCCTTTGGGGGAATGGTAAAGATGGGAGTGGTTGCATGATCGTAGGAATACCCTAAAACCACAGAATCAAAGGCAAGGGCACTCAAGTTCATTGTCTCTCAGTTAGAAACAAAAAGTTCCAACCTGCTTGCAGCAGGGTGCCCCATCTCAACCTCCGGCTCCATGAAATTGGTATCAGGGACACTGCCCACCAGTGACTGAGACGCCAGGCCCCACGACAGGTGGGCAGGCGAGAGCCTGACCTGGCAGGTGCTGGCTGTGCCCCAGCTGGGTGGTGCCGCACTCCGCCCACCCTGGAAGGGTTGAGAATGGAGCCTCCCCCAGCCACCTCCCCGCCCTGTTCTATTTCGCCCCAGTCCACAGGGACGCTGGCTCAGCCAGGGGGAGGGGGCGCCCTCACTTTCCACATCCAGAATCGGGGCCTCATTAGCCTCCCGCGCCCCGTTTTAGGGCACGGTGTGCACAGCAGAAATATCGGAGAGAGAAAATGTGTGAAGGCCTGGGTGGCCAAGGAGCGACATGCGACCTAAGAATAGCTTTGGCACAGGGCACGCTGTGCCGCTGCAAGGTGAGCAGCCTGCTCCCCTGACCCAGCACGCCTGTGATCTCAGCGCTTTTAAAGGAAAATGAAAGCTGCCGACCCAGCCAGGCGCCTCTGCTACCCTCACACCTGCAGGGTTGACCAGGAAACCACAGCAGCTTCGTGACATCCAAATATACAATCAGCGCTTAGCTGGTGACTCGTGTGAGTCCCAGACCGGGGACTTCTGTCTGTCCTCACGCTGCCTCTGCTTCCGGGCCCAAGAGTCGAGACTCGGAGGCAGTAGCTATGTCCTTCACAGAGGAGGGAAGAGTCTGCCCCCCATGGAAATCCTCTTTGGTGTAAAAAGAAATAACAGACACCTGGAGCGAGGGGACAGATGAGGAGCTGATCCCAAAGACTTGAGTGGGAAGCAAATGTTTTGAGAATGATGAGGGCAACAAATGTGCAAATGTGCTTGACACGGTGGATGGATGGATGGATGGTGATGAGTTGTCTGAGCCACCCCCCTCAAAAAAAAGGGGGGGATATGTAAATACTGACACATCGTATGTGTGTATAGATAGTGATTAGAGCTGTAGGAGCCTCCAATAAAATGATTTTGTAAAAAAGAAAGAACGAGAAAGTATATGTTTAGGAAAAAAGGATGGCAACATATGTACAAATATGCTTGATACAATTGATGTATTATAAGAGCTGTAAGAGCCCCCAATAAAATGATATTTTCTTTTGTTGTTTGTTTGTTTGTTTGTTTTGGGGGGGAGGCATCACTGCCTTCTCGTGGTCGTGGGAGCTACCCAGCCTTGCTCCTGGAGAGCTGCTGCTGGATTTGAACTGCCAAGCCAATGGGCAGCACTCAACCACTACGCCACCAGGGCTCAGCCCCAAAATGAATTTTTTTTGTTGTTGTTTTTTGGACATCACTACCCTCTGGTGGTCGGAGTAGGAGGCCCAGCCTTTGCTCCTGTGGACCAAAATGATATATTTCTTTTTGTGGGCATCACTGCCTCTGGTGGTCATGGGTGCTACCCAGTGCCGCTCCTGAGAGCCGCCACTGGATGTGAACCACCAAACCCATGGACTGCAGTCCCCCACTCAACCACTTACGCCACCGGGGCTCAGCCCCCAAAATGATATTTTAATAAAATAAAATTATATAACAAAAAAATAGTAAGCACCAGGCTGGCAATGTTCCTTTTTTTTTTTTTTTGGTGAACTGGTTGTGTTGGTAGCTACCGCTATACAGAACAAAGCAGCCTAAAAAGGCTAGGTCATGACCACAGCAGAAATCACCAAGCTGGGGGCCTATACAAGCTGGCGGACTTTGTTTTATTTTGAAGCCTCTGATGAAAGCTCTCTCCACAGAAGTTCCCACTGCCCATCCCAGTGTGTGTATGTGTGTGTGTGTGTGAGAGAGAGAGAGAGAGAGAGAGAGATCACACTCCACTCAGCAGCTCTTACCACCATCCCAGCTGACTTCCTGGCCTAATCTAACAATGAGAAATGGCACCAAACAGCTTCCTGCAAACTCCTGCCTTCTCCCCCTCCTACACACCAGGTCCCCACCTCCAGGGTGAAGGTGCAAAGTGGCTAGATTCGGGAGACAAGGGCATTGCCTCTCCCAAATACCTTCCCTAGCGGAAATCAACGAGCAGGGCCACAATAAAGGGTTTGCGGGAACATCAGGCACCCTTTAGCCATCTATTAAGCATGCTCAGACCCAAGCTACCTAGGCCCATGTGGCTGCCAACCTGGCCACACCCATCCTAGGCACCAGCAATATGACATCACTCAGGTGCTATCACTTAAATAAATCACTTAAACACAGCCAATAAGATCTGCCAATACCCTCAACCGGGTACCCCCCACCTGCTACCAGCCAGTGGGGATAGGAAGGGATAAAAGTAGGCGGCAGGCAGTTGCCCTCTCTCCTCGCTTGTTCTAGGGTTCTCTTGGATGGCTGAGGCATCCTCTCAGGGCTCGGAGCTCTCTCTCAGGGCGGCCCGTTGGGATTTCCTGCTCTGGGCTCTGCCCGCTGGTTCCGCACTCCTGTCCCCGGATACCTTCCACGTGTTTTTCCACAGTCCCCAGAAAAGGCCTTTTTCAGTCGCAAACTTTCCCACAGTCCGGCCTGGGACACTTTGCAGGGATAGCGTGGACTTTCTGGGGCTGTAATTCCTGAAACTTCCCTTTCACCCAAAGTGAGTTGGATGTGCCATCGCTTGTGCCGCATGAATTCTTTCAGCGTTGCGAAGCAAGAACCGAGGCAAACCCAACAAAGAAACTCAGAAACCAAAAATAAACTCATACAGCCATCAAGTTCATACGGACTCCCAGCAACCTACAGGGGAGGCTAGAATGACACCTCTCAGTTTCCGAGACCGTAACTCTTTACGGGAATAGAAAGTCCTGTCTTTCTCCCACCCAGCAGCTGATGGTTTTGAACTGCTTGCTGACCTTGCAAACTGCAACCCAGTCCCTGCGCTGGCTACCAGGGCTCCTTAAGACCCCAGGCACTTGGACAAGTCAAGGGTCCCGAGACGCACACAGAATAGTCAAAGATCACCACTCTCCAAAAATCAAATACAGCTCTCCTTCAAAGACTCTCCTGCTGGGAGAGAGACTATTGACATTCTCTTTCTATTTTCTTTAAGGAGATACTAGAAGACTTTTCTCTTTCTGGGGCCCTTGTGTTTCTTTCCTTGTTTCCATCTTGGTGCGAGGCAGACCAAAATCCAAATCCACCGCTGCTGGGTTGACTCCAATCCTCGGCAACCCTCTGAGATGGTAAAATTGATCCATTGGGCTCTCTATAAGCCGTCCATCTTTACAAGCACAGACAACCGCATCTTTCTCCTGGAGCTGGTGGATCTGAACGGCTGACTTTGGGTGAGCAGCCCACATTCAAGCTCGAGCTCTCCTCAGAAGGGTCTCCCTTCAGTTTGCACGGCTGTTGGAAGCCCCGCCTCCCTTTTGTGGAACCTGGATGCTGCAGATACGAGGACCTGGTGAGACTGATGCTCTCAGTAGTCCCTTAAATCTGATCTCCAGAGTTACAGCGATTTGATAGTGGGTGTTTGGCACATAGTCATCATTAGAGGCCCCTGACTCGTTTTTTCAACGCATAACCACCCCAGGGGGGACAGCAGGGAGCATCCCTGGAGGCTGCCCTAGGCTGCCATCTTTATGGAAGCAGATCACCAGCTCTCTCTCAGGGAGGGCTGAGGGGTGGGGTCCAACCTCCAGCCTCTTGTTTAGCCACCAAACACCATTTCCACTTGTCCTACCATGACCACTTTCAGCATTTGAGGAAGACATAAAGCTCTCTCCCCATATGCGAAGGTCTTCCAGCAATGTCTCTACTTTGCCACAGAGGCACCACCTAAACTCTAGGCAGACCCCTATGAGATTTCCCCAACTTTTACACGTAAAAATTGTTGAAGCGGGACCTTTTTGTTTCTTTGGTCAACTGCATGCATTCTTTTTTAAAGTTTTTACTAAACGATCATTTCACTGGCAGCTCTTACAGCTCTTACAACAATCCATGCATCAACCATATTTGTTCATGCTGCCATCATCATTTTCTAAACATTTACTTTCTATTTGAGCCCTTGGTATCAGCCCCTCTTTTTTCCCTCCCTCCCCCTTCCCACCCTCGTGACCTCTTGATAAAATTATAAATTATGGGCTGAGCCCCTGTGGCGTAAGTAGTTGAGTGCGGGACTGCGGCCCGCGGGCTTGGCAGTTCACACAGGCTGGTGTGCATCTTCCACGTGGGCTTTTTGCTTCTCAGTTAGATGGTCGCTTGTTTAACTTCAAGCTTTTAAGACCCCCAGATGCTATGTCTTTTGATAGTCGCGTTCTTCTGCATGCATTCTTAACAACCACAAAATTTTTTAAAGATTAAAACCAGCTTTTAAGTTTTAAAATAAATTATGAGGAGTTAAACAACCCCCAGCAAGTTTACACACTCAAAAGTTAAATGCTTTCTTCCAGAGCACTGCAGTTAGCGAATTTCTAAGATGGCGCCATGATCTCTAACCACTTGGATAATCCTTGGATAATCCTTCCCCTTCGGTGTGGGCAGAACCAGGGACTTGCTTCTTCGAACCACAGGACTTCTAACCATTGCAAAGGCAATGAACTGGCTATCTTTGCTTAGCTTACAGTAGATAGCTAAGTCACTCCATGGTTATGATTCATCCAATAAAAGTCTATCTTAGCAGACTGGAGAGAAATACTTCCAGCTGGCCTGGAAGAACACAGCAGTCGTGTTGGGAACTTCCAAAGTCTGGAGGAGGCAGCTCGGCAGGGAACTGAGGACAGCTTCTAGGGCTGGATGGAGGGTAGGCGCCAGGGAGGAATGGTCAGTAAGAAAGAGGGGCACTCTTTCTTTTCTCACTGCCAACCACAGGCTTGGAAGTGGATTCTCCCCTAGCCAAGCCTTCGGATGAGAACACAGCCCAGTCAGCACCTTGACTGCAACCTTATTACGCTAGGAATCCCATCAGAGGGTTTTGCAAGACCTGGGATGACCTATTTGTTGCAGAAGCTTTTTTTTTTTTTTTTTTTTGACAGCATAAATGGTGGCTTTCTCTCTGTGGATCTCACTGGATGACCATCACAGATATATATAAATCTGTGGGAAGAGATGACAGACTTCCAGGAAATAAAGAACAACTCTGTCTTGGAAAGAGTCCAGCAAGGACGCTGCTGAAAGTGACGATGGTAAGTACTTTGTCTCACGTTCTTGGGACGTGACATCAGGAGAGACCGGTGTGTCGAAAAGAACCTCATTCTTGCCGTCGGCCCCAAAGGGAAGAGCCCTCCACAAGATGGATCGGCACGGTGGCCGCGACCAGGGTCCCACACACCAGCCCAACTTTGAAGACCATGCAGGACTGAGCGGCGTCTCAGGGAGGCTGAACGACAGCAGACCGGATTCAGGGCCCCTAACACAACCACCACACCGGGGGCCAATGCTGTCTCGTGGTCTCCTGCTCCAGGATGACTCTGCACGGCAGGAGGAGGACGGTGCAAACTACCTTCCCCATGGCGCTGGCCATTCAAGGACTTCGATCTTTGTAAACGCCGGACGGACGGCCAACAGATCTCTAAGTAGGTGGACCCAATTGATGATGCACTCAGTTTGGAAATTTCTGACAGAGACATAGTGTACGCTGATGCCTGTTATAGACGAACTTGTGGAGCAGGGGTCGCCCACAAGTTCAAGAATTCAGACCCACCAGCTGCTCCTCAAGGAAAAGAGGGAGATTTCGACTCCCACGGAGAGTTCCAGTCTCAGGAAAATCACAGGAGCAGCTCCACCCTGCACCCAGGGCCGCTCTGAGTCGGCATTGACCTGGTGGCAGTAAGTGTGGAATTCGGAAGGACAACGGAATGGGAAAGGAAGTTTTCAAACAACACGGGTGACAGGATGCAAAGAGGCAAGGGAGGAGGGCTTCTATCACAGCACTGCCTTCTGTGTGGAGACAAGGAACTAGGTATGGCGGCAGTCACCAGCCAAATCATCACAAAAGAGTCATCCTGCATGCCGGTCCTTCTGAGGAGAGAGACTCTTGATCTCAGCCAAGTTCTTCATCTCCCTGCGGAAGCCGGCACTTTACAGTACCTAAGAAGGCAGACATGTTTCAAAAAGTAAAGGCCCACTGCTGCCTGGCCAATTCTGACTCAACCTGATTCTGAGAACTGCCCCCTTTGGATTTCCAAGGCGGTGGGTGTGGATGGATGCCGACCACAACATTTCTCCCACAGAGCCACTGGCGGGTTTGACTCACTGACCTGCTATACGCAGCTCAGCACTTAACCCCCGCACCACCAGGGAGCCACGGATGGGAGGCGAGGACGAATGGCGGAGCTGAGGACAACAGTGTTCGTGGTCACAGTGAACACTCTTTGACTCCTCAAATGCTTACTGCGTACCTACAGTGTGCTAAGCACTGCTCTCGATGCTAAGGGTATAAGGGTTGTTTTTTCTTTTTTTAAGTAAGAACTTGCCTTCACACAGTTCCACTCTAGGAAGTTTGGGTTGTTTTTTTTTTTAATGAACCCAAGACTGGTTTGCTGAATTCTTTGTGTGTGTGTGTGTGTGTGTGTGTGTGTGGCATCATTGCCCTGGTGGGAGTAGGAAGCCCAGTCTTGCTCCTGGAGAGCTGCGCAGTCCCGCGCACAACCCCTACGCCACCAGGGTTCAGCCCAGTTTGCTGAATTCTTGACAACTGGGATTCTCAAAGTTTCACCCACAGGGCTTGTTAAAACACAGCTCACTCGGCCCCCTCCCTCCGAGTTGCTCATGCAGTAGGTCTGGGTGGGGTTCGGAAAGCCGCATCTCTAACAAGCTCCCAGGTGATGCTCCTGCTGGTCCAGGCATTTTCTGAGGCCGGCTCTGGGAAATGGAGGCTCCGAGGGGTTAAATGACTCCAGTTCGGGAAGGGCCACGCCAATTTCACACCTGGGACTTCTAATCACAAGGTCTGCATGATTACCCAGGGTATTGAGCAACCTCTCTTTGGGATGGGGGAGCCTGCCTCTCTGAATGGAATTCCCAGAGACTGAACAGGGAGCCTGCTCAGATCCTGGCTTTTCTGCCCCTCAGAGAGATAAGGCTTCATCCTGTGAGCCTGGTGCTTGGGATGACATGCGGCAGGTATCTCAGGTGAGATCTAGTCTCCAGGTGAAGGTGCGACAGCTGCGCCCCTCTCCCAACACCCAAGGCTGACGAACCTACAGGGCAGGAGTGACGTCAACGCCAGTGGAAACTGCTCCTCTGCTCTGACCTGCTTAGAGATTAAGAGAGCCCAGAACAGGCAGAGAGAGAGAGAGAGAGAGAGAGAGAGAGAGAGAGAGAGAGAGAACCACAAACACTGGGTGGAAAAATCAGCCCATAAGCCAACCAAGGTTAAAAGGTGTTAACCTCACAGGGTTTATGATGAAATGCAAATGAGTAGCTAAGAGGGTAGCTAGCCTTCCAGTAACCTCTGGAGAGGGGGAGCAGTCATGACTTTAATTTTTAGATTTCCCTCCTATAAAGGCTTCAAAATAAGCACTTCACTGGCTCAGAATAAGCCCCTTTTGGAGTTGCCAACTCACTGAAGAGGTATTCAAAGCCATCCCCTCGCTACTGCTTCTAGAAAATTGGGGTGGAGGATAAGTGGGAATCAAGTGAAAGCTCCTTGGGTTAGCAGGAGATTCTGGAAGTTTCTGGCAACATTGACGTGAGGAAGTCACCCATGTGAGGTGACTGTGCCGGCTCAGAATGTGGGCCTGGGCTCCGAGAAGACCTCCTTCTTCCAGGCTCTGGGCATCACCACAAAGATCTCCAGGGGCACCATTGAGATCCTGGTGAGTAGAGCTGGCGCACGGGTGTCAGGCAGGTGGGGGCAGGCTGGTCTCGTGTCTGTGACCTGGCGGGGGACCCAGTGCTGACTGCCATTGCCTTTCCTCTGCAGAGTGATGTGCAGCTGATCAAGACTGGAGACAAGCAAAGCCACCCTGCTGAACACGTTGAACATCTCCGCGTTCTCCTTCGGGCTGATCATCCAGCAGGTATTTGACAACGGCAGCATCTACAACCCGGACGTGCTTGACATCACAGAGGAAGCTCTGCACACCCGCTTCCTGGAGGGTGTCTGAAATGTGCTGCAGATTGACTTCCCCACTGTCACCCCTGTGTCCCATTTGATCAACCATGAGAACAAGCGGGTCTTGGCTTTGTCTGTGGAGACCGAGTACACCTTCCCATTGGCTGAAAAGGTCAAGGTCTTCCATTTCCAAGAAGGCAGGCTGCGGCCATGGGAGAGAAACAGTCCAGAGGGTGTTTGCAAGAGACGCTGGCAAGGGGGATCAGTCTACAGTTGGCACCAATAGCTTCTGTTTCTCTCGTGTGAAAAGTTTTAAAAAGATGCGTGTAGGAAAGTCAAGCATAGAACCTGTTTGGATGAACTTTCCCTATTATCCATTGACATGTCCTTTCAAGCAAATGTCAGGAAAAATGAGAAAATGCCTTAACTTTGCCTGTGTTCACGCTTCCCTCCCCACTCCCACTCCCACACCCTCAGGACTAGTTATTGACAGTTTGGCTGTCTCTGGTGACATTCTTAGGCTCCAATGAGATGTTTGCTGAGAAAAGCTGCTTTGTGTCCATCTGCACAAATGAAGACATGCACAGCCGTGTTCCCCTTGAAGGGACTTCATCGAAGGCTGAATATCCTGAAGAGATTAGCTCTAGGAATAGAGTGGCCGATGAGGGCAGAGTTCATGACAGTGGTTCTACCCTGTCCGCTAGGGTGGCCAGGGTGGCCAGGCATCAGCATGGACGCGCCAGCAGTGAGCATGGGGCACAGGATGCCTTTTCTACAACCAGAGAACGTCTTGGATATATAACTGCCCCTATAAAAGGCAGGTGGTACTCGCACGCTGACATCTTGGTCACATAACCTGCTTTGGCAAAAGGAATGTGAGCTAGCATGATGTATGCCACCTCCGAGCAATATGCCTTATAAAGGTGCCTGCCAGTTATGGCTTGGCTCTTGTGCCCCTGGGATCTGGCATCAGAAGAACATGCCGGGTAGCGGCTGTCCCTTCAGCCTGGGCCCCAGAATAAGAGTCTCAAGAAACAGATCTGGATAGCTTGTAGCAGAACTCCCAAAAAGATCCATGGAATAATGAGCACGAAATAGAGCAGCGGTTCACAACCCTTTCACAGGAGTTGCCTAAGACCATCGGAAAACAGATATTTCTGATGAACTGAGACAGCATTCCTCTATCAGTCTCCAGGAGGGTCTGCTCACATGCAGATATGCCCACATACGAATACCTGGTGTGAAGACTGGTACCCATGCTACACTATGCTTCAAGACAAAATTTCATTTATTTGTCATTAGAAATCGATATTTCAAAATATAGAATTACATATTGTTTTGTGATGAATCATTATGCTTTAATTATGTTCAATCTGTAACAATGAAAACACATCCTGCCTCTCAGATATTTACATGATGATTCTTAACAGTAGCAAAGTGAGAGTTATGAAGTAGCAATGAAAATAATTTTATGGGGCTGAGCCCTGGTGGTATAAGTAGTTGAGTGCGGAACTGCAGCCTGCGGGCTTGGCGGTTCAAATCCAGCGGCGGCTGGGTAGTGCCTACGACCACCAGAGGCAGTGATGCCCACAAAAAAATAATAATAATAATAATTTTATGGTTGGGGGTCACCATAACATGAGGAACTGTATTAAAGGATCCAGTATTAGGAAGGTTGAGAACCACTGAAATAGAGTATCTGTTACTGGGGGTCACTAAAGTTGAGGATTGTTTGTTACTCGGCAAAAGCTGACTATTACATTCACCAACAAAACTCTCACCTCTGCTGTGGCACTACTTGAATGTGCATCTATCCAAGAACTGCTTATCATGCTTTATTTCTTTTCTTTCCAAACTCCTATTTCTCACTGAACACATAGATCTAGGGAGACAGGGACCATATCTTTATCATCAAGTAAGCATTCTTGACCATTGTTGAATACAGTGTCAACCAGGGAAATATAGGATCATCACAAACTCTCAGTCCCTTCAGGCCTAAGGGGCAAACACAAAGAAGACAGTAAACATGCCAACACATTATTAGGTAAGAGGGGAAGGCGAGTTGTCCTGGGCTTCAAAATCCAGATAGGATTTCAAATTCAGACCAGTGAGGCTATCTCCACAGGACACAGATGATGGGTCAGGGTGTGTGAATGTGTGTATGTGTTTCACATGGTCATTTCCCAGAGGTGGGGATTCAAAGCACAATTCCGTTTGGGCATCTATTTCTCAAGAACTCTGGTAGAACAGTGGCTTAAGCCCTCAGCTGTTAAGGGAAAGGTTGGGGGATTTGGACTCACCAGCCTCTCTGAGAGACAAAGATGCAACAGTTTGCTTCCTAAAAGATGTATAGCCTCAGCAATCCTGCAGGGAAGTTCTACTCTTTCATTTCTAGCCGAGAGGGCAACTGAAACACAAAGCAGCCTACCGCTTCCCTCAGTCTCTGGAAGCTGTAGCAATCAATAATTGATAGGCAGTAAAGAGGGCTGGATTTGCAGTACTGCTGTAGACTGTGGTGGTGCAAACGACTAACACACAGCAGGTTGGGGACTTGAGTCCACCCAGAGGAGTCTCAGAGGACAAAAGCTGGTGATCTCGTTCCAAAGAACCACCCGTTACAAAGCTCTAGGGAGCACAGCTCTACTGACACACGTGGGGGGCCCTAAGACAGTCTCAGACCCACAGCAGCTGAGAGAGCACATCCTGAGCTTAAAAATGACGTTCTTCCCAAACCAACAGAAGCAGGAACGCTTGAGAGTCAATTTTAGTGGGTGTGGTGGTTACATCATCTGGTGTCAACTTGGGACTTGAGCGGATGAAGAGTGAACGGGTGGAGTCTAGCCTATCAATCAGGTCATAGCCAATGAGGCCTCTGTGTAGGCCTGGCCTTCTTCCGAGGATTCTGGGAACTCTGGTATTCCTCCTTGGAGGCAAAGACTCTATCTCTACTCAATTCCTGTGAGACATCCTTGAGAAGAAGCATGGGCCTACCCTGACATAGCCCTGGGTCACTGGAGAAGGCACATAGAGACACCAGCCAGTGCTGAGATGCTTACGACACCACCGGATCCAGACTTTCTACTCACTGGACTGTGATCGTCCTGCATTCAGCATCACTGCATGTGTTTCGTGAGTGTGAAGACGACTTCATATATTGGTATCAGACAGATGGGTTCATATCAGATTTATGGGCGTGGACTGGACTAGGTTGGGATGCTTTTTTAATGTACAATTATGCTTTATATAAAACTCTGTTATACTCATATGAGTGTCTATGAATTTTGTTTCTCTAGTAAATCCTAAGTAACACAGTGGGAAAAGTTACTTTACTGGTATTTCGTTATTTGTGTATCTCTTAGGCAACATAATGCTGTATCCTAATTTCCTCTAAAAATAAAAGGAGTTAATGTTATTAAAATGGTGGAGTGAATTACTAAATAGGTGCTACATTCTTCTGAGGAACATGAGAAATATACTTGTGACATAAAGACAACTTGGAGCCATAAAAAAAACACTTAAAAGCTCCGCCGACCCAGTGGTCGCAGGGAGCAGGAACTGGGTGGCTGCCGCCTTGGCCATGTGGGTTAAAAAAAAAAAAAAAAAACACCTAAAAGCTGAGCCTTGTCAATATAGGAAAACCACAATACCACACTTTCACAAAAGGGACTTATGAGCTCTACAGCTTTTTTGCGAACGGTGCCCCTCCTCTCACCTTAGCTTCCTATGTAGCAGGCATGTGCGTCATATGTGTGGTCATGTTACTTATGTGCCTGTATTCCATGTGAAAAAGTCACACAGAAAGGTATGTGGCAGTGGTTCTCAAACTTCCTGATGCCATGACCCTTTTAGACAGTTCCTCGTGTTTGGTAACCCCCGTAGGTGGGCGTATCTGCATGTGGGCACACTCGCTTGGAAACGGATAGAGGGGAGTGGTGTCTCGGTTCCTAAGATTATCAGAAATAGGGTCTTGGATGACCTCCGTGCAAGGATTGTTGGACTCCCAAAGGGGTCCCGACCCACCGGCTGAGAACTGCTGGTATGCAGTAAGGTCTCATGAAAAGGTATACACACTATGCCCAGGTGGGGTGGTAAATGATGCTTTGGGCTGGATTGACCACAAGGGTGGCAGTTTAAACCCCCAGCCGCTCAGAGGGGCACAGATTGGTCTTCCTGCTCTGACACAGGGCAGTTCTACTCGGCCCAAAAGGCCACGATGAGTCGGAATTGATCCGATGGCAGTGAGGTTGGTTCTGGAGGGGCTATGGAATCCTGAGGCTCTGGTTGTTCTGAGGGTGATTCAAGTTGTTGGAATCTTCCAGAAGCAGAGGAATCCTGCAAGAAAAACCCTGCACAAGCTGCGAATGTATTATACCTAGGAGACTGAACTATATATAACGGTGGGGAGGGCGGGGGAGGATACCAAAAAATGTCCCAATGGCTCCCCTTGAGAGTGAAATTCTGGAATTCTGTTCTACACGATTCACCCTCTCACACACTGTCCACATTGTCCACGAGGAGCCAGGATTTCAAAGCATAAGATAAAGGAAAACAGAGATGAAAGGAAGAAGCCTTCCACCGTGAGCCTTCGGAGGACACGACTTTCACTGCCTGGGCCTCCCTGGCCAGCGAGGCCCCATCAAGATGTGAACCAACCGCAGCCCCAGAGGGAAGCTCACCCAGTTACAAAAAAAAAAAAAAAAAGCACTGGCAGTCAGTCCCCGCAGGGCAGAGACTGTTTCCAGCAGTTCTGAAAACAGTTTGTTCCAAATTAGCCTTTTGATGGATGTCTGCAGCAGGCCAGAGGTGAGTGGCCCTCCCTTGGGCTGGATTGGGGGCATGGAGATGAGGTGCCGGGACCCCAATGCAGGAAAAGGAAGGGAATCGTTCTCCTCTGCCCAGATGGGCTTCAGAAGCTGAGTGATCGGCTGCTGAGGTCCGGGGTGGGGGAGGGGAGGTGTCCTGTAAAGACACAACACCCTGGAAGCAAAAGGAGCTTCCAGAGCCAGTCTGGACTTGGATGGGTCTGGGTCCCTGAAACTGTGAGCCGTAGACAAGGGCCACTGACTTTGGGGAGCACCTCTGTGACGGGTCACGACACCTCTGCTTTGCCTGCCGTCTCCCCTCCCACCCCTCCGACTTCTCACCTTTAAAATCAGTCCATTCTGCTTTGGTGGATTGAGTACCATTCCACCCCACCCTCCAATTCTTGACCAACCAGCATCTCAGAATGTGGCCTTGTTTGGAAAGTATGTCTCTGTCAATGTCAAGAAAGCAAGGACTGAGATGAAGCCTGACTGGCTAAGGAAGGGCTGAGATCCAGACACATGCCTGAGTATAAGTGACCTTAAAAGAAGCAGAAAAGAACATCCAGAGACCCTCAGGGGAAGTGGCCTGGGCCCACAAGCCAAGGAAGTCAACACCACCAGGAGACACAAGACGTAATGACAGATTCCCCCTAATCTGCGGAGGGGCTATGACTCTGCTGACACCGGTTTTCAGACTTCTGGCTTCCAAGGCTAAGACAATATCAACGTCTATTGTCTCAAGACTGAAACGTGCTATCTTTTGTTACAGCAGCCTCAAGAAAGGAGACTTTCTTTACTGCCCCCTTCTATTCCTTCACCTACAATCCTGGTATTTGTCCCCCTTGGGGCGGGTGTCGGTGTGGTGTTATTTTTATATCATTGCTATCAGTCCATCCCCCCCCCAACACACACACACACCCAACACCCCCTTTCCCTTCCCTTACCCTCCTGAAGTCATTACTCCTGTTACTGTTTCTTTGCGGTTTGTCTATCCTGAATTCTGTAAATTGAAAGCTCTTGTCTATGCTGGACTAGTTGGATTTTCCAGGTAGGACTGAGATCATAAAGGGGGGAGGGGAGTGGGGATTAAGGACCTAGAGAAGTGTTGTACATTTCGTCGGTGCTACACAGCCCCCTGCATGTCTATCCGAGTGACCCCTCTGTGCTGGAATGTCCACTTATCCCGGGATGGGCTCTGGGTCTGTACCTCAACCCCATCCACCTTGCTTACTCTTGAACTTCTGGTGCCTATTCCCTTCGACACCGCTCAATCACACAGGCTGGCATGCTTCTGCCATGTGAGTTTTGTTGATTCCCTGTTAGATGACTGCTTGTGTGGCTTCAAACTTTTAAGATCCCAGGGGGTTCTTGAGGATGGCAGGGTGGTGGGGGGGGGGGACAAAGAGGAGTGGCTATCAAGGGGCTCAAGAAGAAAGATAATGTTTTGAAACTGTTGTACATATCCGCTGAATGTAATGGATGCATGGACTGTTATAATGTACGTAAGGGCCCCCACGAAATGAATTTATTAATTTTAAAAAAGGAAGACACTAATCCCTCCCCCAAGATCTGCACGTTGTGGAATCCTCCCCGACCCCCACCACCCACTCCCAAGTTTCATTAACCATCCACCTAGGATGCACCATCCCGCATACCATACCATCCCCTGTCTATCACTGTCTGGTGGTGAAATGGGTCACCTGGTTCAGGAGACTTGGGTCTTGAGGGTCCTGCCGTTAACTGTCTCTGTCACACGGGATGTGTTACATGAAACACTTGTGCACCAGATGTTCCCATGATCACGCGGGAAGAAGCGTCCATTTGCAATGTGTGCTGTTGTTGGAGTCGTTTGTGCGGCCAGGCCTGCCCCTCGACTCACAGGGACCTCACACACACACACACACACACGTCAGTAATGGTGAATCAGCACTCATGAGCAGTAGGCTTTTTTAGTGTCGAGCATTCAGAAGGCGACTGATTGCCAGGCCTTTCCTCTGCCGAGTGGCACAGCAACACACAAGCCTCTGTTGCAGATGGTGCTGGCAGCTCACCAGGAAACACCGAAGTATGGGGGCCAAATGAAGCTGCCACCCCCCTCTCCCACCACCTCCACTCTTAGATCCCCACACAGAAAGTCACCGGGGAAGCCATTCATGTCTGAGACTCACCCGGGACAGGAACCTGAAGAAGAGTGGGCAGGGCCCCAGGCAAGTTCCCAAGAGCCATTCAGGACTTCAGCAAAGCATCGTCTGTCCCCCTGATGTTTTTCGTAGCAAGGTGTGGGTTTAACAGGAGGGCTCCTGCGCTCATCTTTGCAAGCTTGTTCTATCCTCCCAACTGCACAGCAGCTTCGCACGGAAGATGCTTAGCCTTAGACTCGGGCAGGGTTTCTCAGCTGTCACGCCATAGACAGCTGGGCCTGAATAAGGCTCCTTCCTTCCCCTCAGACACACCTGGACTGCCCACGAGGTGGACTCCGCTAGGCAGCCATCAGGTTACCAGCCGAGACTCAACTCGGACCCCAGAGTGGTTGCCCACACTGGGAGCACACAGAAGGAAACTGTCTGTGCTTCGGGCCCAACAACCAGTTTCCAAGTAGGTGTGTGGACAACAGAGATGGCAAACTCCTCGGGATCCACCTTGAACAATTCCGAAGGTGGAAACCTGGGGTGTGTCTGACTAGTCATTCCCATCATTTGTATACTGTCCTTTCTCCCCGTAGGGGAATGGTGTATGATCCTTGAGAAGCCGTAACAGAATAGTGATCTGGTCTGGGGAGCCCAAGGGCCTGGGGTTGAATCTGTAACTTCAACTTCTTATTTAACCTTTCTGGTTAAATGCATAGAATAAGACCCACTTTGATGGGCTATGGTAGTGGTCAGATGAGTCGATAGATGTCAAGTGCTCAGAGCCGTCTTGGGCACATTCGTTATCGTATAAATGCCGGTTCCTGTTGTTAGTTTTAATTCCTAGTTAATGCCAATCATGATGCCTAGCATGTAATAAATTCCCAGCAAATAGGAGAGGCATTGAATAAGGCTATCTTCTGGGTCACACAAGGAGACTTTTTAATAAAAAGTCTTTGTGAAACACTTTCAAGCGAGACAGTGCCTGCACACACTTTGGAGTCCGACAGACCTAGACTCTGCTTCTGACAGCAGTGGCTTCACTTCTCTGAGCTCCTGCTTCCTCACGTGCAAAATGGAGCTCTGAGGCCCCTTTCTGTGCTGCCGTAAGAACTGAGCGTAATCAATGGGACACTCGTAGAACCATGCCCAGCACCCAATAGCAGCTCATTGAACATCAGCTGTCAACAGCAACATCTAAATCGCCTTCTGTTACATCCACCCAAGCCTGCCAACATGCACAGGGGTCTCAATGGCATTCACAAGAAGACGGACAGCGAAGAGAGGGGTCTGAATCGTTCTACGGGAGAAGGAGCATCAGTAAACAGTAGATGCTCTTCTGACGTGTATAAATGCAAATCCCGGAGGAGTTTACCAAATGTATGTTTGTATGACAGCTATTTATGGAGGCCGCGTGCTGTTATTTGCCTAGACTTTGATGCACAAAATGTAAACAAAGGACGATGGCGTCTCTAATGGGAGCCATCCCCAGACAAAACCAGGGCTCCTTCCCAAGCACTCGGGAAGGCTGGCTCCTTTGCCAGCATCCATTCGAGTATATTTAGGCTGCTAATCACACCCAGCAACATCCCCACCTAGCTGAAGACAGGGCAAACCCAGCTAGTCTCAAATTAGCAACATCCTACAAAATCTTCTCAGGCAAATAAATGCAAATGCCTTCGCTTCTCAGAGAGACGCTGTGAGAAAGTCTCTCTCACAGGCTCAAGTTCATGGCTCAGGATCGGCCCTCAGGACAATGTAACGGGCCTCTCGTTAAAAGCCAGAGAGACTGCAGGAGTGCCTGTCAATCAACGTGGGGTACACCCAGGAACAGAGTTTCCTAGTTACAATTTGCTCAGCAGACACATTGAATAACTGTGATGGTGTATATGTTTTCTGATTTTAAATCATGCAACAATCACTTGTTCAAACAACTGCGGCTCACTGTAAAGGTTTTGCAAGGGCCTACTTTCCAGTTTTTGCTCTGTAATTCCCATTCTTGGCAATGTTACTGTGTTGGTCTGGGTTGACTAGAGAAACAAACTGATAGACATGCATATGTGTGTAAGAAGGAGGTTGGTTTATATACAAGAGCAATTGAATATTGAGAAAACATCCAAGTCCAGACCAGATAGAGTCCATAAGTCCGATATTAGCCCATATGTCTGATACCAATCTATAAAGTCCCCTTCGGACTCACAAAACACATGCAATGATACTGAATGCAGGAAGATCACAGATGAGAAGTCTTGTGGGCCCAGGGGCATCGTAAGCATATAAGAGCTGGCAGGGGTCACCACTTGACTTCTTCAGCTCCCAGGGCACAGCCTTTATCAGTTTAGTGCCACGTGTCTTGTCAGTAGCACATCTCTCATGGACTGAG
This sequence comes from Nesogale talazaci, assembly GCA_004026705.1. Classification (NCBI taxonomy): domain Eukaryota; kingdom Metazoa; phylum Chordata; class Mammalia; order Afrosoricida; family Tenrecidae; genus Nesogale; species Nesogale talazaci. The sequence continues at coordinate 28,697 of PVJH01017814.1, forward strand.
TGAAGAGGGAGAAACAGGCTCTCTCTGTCTCTCTTTTCACTCACAGCTGCATGTGGGTGCTTCTACTAGAATGAGTGGGGAAGCTGCAATGGCTGCTGTGGCACTCACCTAAGCTGGTATCAATCTGAGGATTAAGAGTGTAGGGCTGGAGCCTAGTTTGTCAATCTGGAGAGAGCCAATGAGACCTCTGTGTGGGCGTGGGCTTCTCCTGAGAGTTCTGGGAGATCTGGCTGTATTTCCCCCTTGGAGGTGAGAGACTCGTTACTCAGTCCCTTGGAGATGCTCTACTGACAAGACACAAGGCTGACTCCCTGTGATATGCCCTGGAGGAGAAGCCATATGGAGCTACCCTAGTGTCCTGAGCCGGACAAGTCACATGGAGGCAACCGGACCCCATGAAGCTGGAGGGACCACTTGGAGACCCCTGCCAGTGCTGAGACCTTTACAATACTACTGGACCCAAAGGCATATCTTTTGGGAGTCTAAAGAAGACTTTATAGACTGATATTGGACATATGGGCTAATAGCGGACTTATGACCTTGGACTGGACAGGGTTGGGATGTTTTCTTAATGTAAGTTGCTCTCGTATATAAAACTCTTTCTTATACACATAAGTGTGCTTATGAATTTGTTTCTCTTGTCTACCTGGACTAACACAGCTTCCCACCCTAACACAGACTCCACCCATGAGGAATAAAACCATGGGGACAAAGGAAGAGAACTCATCATCGGAGCTTTGCTTTCCTTCCTCGTCACTCCTACAGAGCATCTCTCACCCTTTGGGTTTCCTGCCACAAAACAAGAAGCCCCGGTAACTTGACGGAACATCACGTGCAAAGCAGCCCAAGGATGGCAGATTCTCCCTCATTCCTCATGAGCATCTCTCAATGAGGAGTCTGGAAGCTGCTGCTATACTTGCAGACTACACTGGCACATGCAGGGCTGCTTTGGAGGGAGAAAACCGGGGGATGTCTCTCAGGAAGGATCCTATGGCTGCCATTCCCAAGACTCCTTGTGGCATCTCTGGACAACCCCATTCTGTTTGCCACAGGTTCACGCCCGCCCTGAAAGGAGTGATCATCTAATCATCACTAACAACAACAAACACAGATGGCCCTGCTCTTGGCAGAGAATGCCCGTGAGCTTCATCCCTCTCTCTTTCTGTTACGTGAAGGCATCATTAAAGGTCCAAGGGTGGCTTTGCCAAGGCTACCTTCTGTAAGACATCCGGAGAATAAGGACAGGTAGAGGAGCAGATCCTGAGACCCTCAAGTCCTGCCTCTACCAGTGACTAGATATTGTCCTTGGGTGAGTTACTTGATCTCTCTGAGCCGTCCTTTTAAGTGTCAAACACGATGGTACCATCTCCCCGCCTTGTTGGGTGGATTAAATCTGATAAGTTGTGGGCAGTGTTCAGCCTGCTCACGGACAGTCACAATGTCAGCACTCCATAGCAACACTGGTCGTTTATGCGTGATGATTTTGTTATCCTTATATCATAAAGAAAGGCCAGCCATAGTCAACCGAGACCCCAGCCACGTTCTTATATGTGAAAGCAAGATGATCAATAGCTACCAGAACAAGATTATCACCTGGAAAACCCCATTCCGCCTCCTGCTTTCCCTTCTCACTTTTCACAGAAACCAAAACTTCTCAGATATTTACAAGCCAGGTACTTGAGTGATTTTTCCCCCTTCATTTCGTGCTCACAGAAATTCTCATGGGGAGAATTTTACAGATGTAAAAATGAAGTCTCAGTCTGGTTAGGGACTGGTGCCCATGGCACTATAATTAGTAAGAGCCAGTGTGAGAACACAGACTGGAGGCTCCAAACCCAAGTTTTCCATGTCTCATTGTCACCCCTCAAAATGAAGGAGAACGTTCTTCTTTCTCTTTGAAGAGTCCATACACCGAGGGCCAATGGTAAGGACATGCTAAAGTCAGAAATCCAGCCACACCACTAAGCAGCCGGGTAACTTTTGACAAATCCCTTCCAGATCTCGGCATTCTTCATAGATATAATAGAGCTGAAGATACCAGAGTGGTTCTGCAGAGGTAGCCCAGTACGACTCAGATCTTCACGTGCTCATAAATCACCTGAGTGTGTTAACCTATGGAGGCCATGACTGGAGCCAGGCCTGAGACTCTGAATTTCCAACTAGCTCCTGGGTGGTGCTGATGCCGCTGGTCCATGGATCCACAAATTCCATTGGTTGGCCAGTGACTCCACGAGATCATAGACCTAAGTTCAGACAATGCCTACCAGACAGGAGACACTGGGCTAATGCTAAAGCCTGGCCACAAGATTAACACAGAAGCTGACAGAGTCCTTTTACACAAGCTCATCTCAAAGAAAGAAGCCATACCCACTGAGATGACTATTATTAGAAATAAGCAAAGGCAAGGATGAGGACAAACTGGAACCCTCGGGGGATACTGCTGGGTATGGACAAAAGTGCAGTCTCTCTGGTTAATAGTTTGATGGGTCCTTACATGGTAAACCATAAAAATTACCATATGATCTAGCAATTCCATTCTTGGGTACATATGTCTAAAGATTTGGAAGCAGAGTGTGTCAATCCGGGTAGACTAGAGAAACAAAATCATAAACACGCATATGTATATAAGGGAGAGGTTTATAGACAAGAGGAATGGAAGACTGAGAAAGCATCCCAACCCAGTCCAGTCCAAGCCCACAAGTATGATATTATACCATATGTCTGATACCAGTCTATAAAGTCTTCTTCAGTTTCATGAGGCACATGCAAGGACACCAGAACAATCACAGGTCAGTGGGTGCAGAGTCTTGTGTATCCAGGGGCGAGAGAAGCATCTCAGCGCTGGCAGGGTTCTCCCCATGGCTCCTCCAGTTTTCAGGACTCAGGGTCAATCAGCATGTTGCCATACATCTTGTCAGTAGAGCATCTCCAAGGGACTGAGCTGTAAATCTCTTACCTCCAAGGGAAAATACAGTCAGATTTCCCAGAATTCTCAGGAGAAAGCCATGCCCACACAGAGGTCTCATTGGCTAACTTTAGACTGACAGGCTAGACTCCACCCCTATCCTCTCAATCCTGAACTTGACACCAGAGTACATGACTGCCACACAGAGACTAAAACACATTCCTTGTACACCAATGTTCCTTGCAGTATGATTCACACTCACTAAGGGCTGTTCACAACCCCAGTGCCCATCAACATAAATGAAAAATGAACATGCGCTATGTACTCATGGACACAGTGGAACACTGCCCAGCCATAAAGAGAAAGAAAGTTCTGATGTGTACTATGACATATATGATAACTAAACATTACATCGGGTGAAATAAGTCAGACATAAGAAGACAAATATCGTATGGTTCCAGTTACAGGAAATAATGTAAAATAGACAAATGTATAGAGATCGGTTTCAGCATTGTTACCAGGGGTGATGGGGGACAGGGAGGCTCAGCCTAAGTGGTTTTACTTACAGGGCATTAAAGTTGGGATGATGGAAAACCATTTGGAAAAGGAGGGTGGTGATTAATGTCACCAAATGGCATATTTAAAAACTATTCACCTGGCAACATTTTTGTTCTATTTATTTTACAACATTTTAAAAAGATCTGATTTTTTTATTTGATTTTTTGATGTTTTTATTTTTTTATTTTTTCTTTCTTAGCCCTCAAGAATACTCTTCTCACAGAAGCTACAGCACAACCATGTGGAGGGACCATGGAGGTTGAGGGGGGGGCTATATGAGTGTCTCCCAAGAAATCTAGAAGCAAGCCTCTCTTGAAACAACCACACCAAGTGGAGAGCCGTTTCCATTTTAAATGATCTCAAGCAAGAAGAGCCACCCACCACACACTGAGAAACCCCGGTCTCCTCCACACTGTGTTTGGACAGCCTCCAAAGACTCCAAGGACCTGGGGGTTCCGTTCTCCTCATCCCCAGCATTTTCCCAGAGCCTGCAGAGCAGGAATAGAGAGGGAGAGGTAGAAACCTTGTGACAACGGACAGAAGCCCAGGTCTGTGGCTCCGATTCGGGTTACATTGCTGTGAAACGGGACGTGCCTCCTGGGAGTGAAGGCACCATCTAAAACCAGGACTTCCAAAATGATACCTGCCGGAACTCAGGATAACTCAGTTCACATCACTGCTAGTCTTTCTCTCCCCTCCTCCCTCCTGGCCCCATTGGAAGCTGAATGTGCCTATAGGCATCAAGAGGGTCTCCCTTTACTCTTGTTTCAAAATTGGACTGACTCGGTCCCAGGATCAAACCATAGGAATGAGTTCACCTGGGATTTGTTTTGGAAAACCAGAAGGATTGTTCTAGACCCGTTTGGCACTCTTCTGCAGATTCACTAGAACTGGACACAGCTGGCCCTTACTGGGCGCTTGCCACATACCAGACTTTACCCTAAGTACTCTGCATATAGGATCTAATCTTCCCACCAACCCCGTGAGGTGAGGGCATTATTTCCCTAATTTCACAGATGGTTAAACTAAGGAGATAGAGCCCAGAGTTACGACTGATAAACGGAAGAGACAGCCCTGGATTCAAAATGTGCACCTCGTTCATGGACTCGACCTTTGAGGGTGAAGTCAAAGAGGAAGGTCACAAAATCACGGAAGCCTTTATGAAATGAAAACATTAACATGTGAAGCTATTGTCTCTGAGTCCGGCCTCCATCTAGGTCTGAATAATTCTGCACTCTTCACGGAGCTTAGGACTAATCCTTCAGGGATGCAAAATTGTGTTCCATTTCAACGTTGTTGCTTTGTTTTTTAGTTTGGGGGAACAACAAGAAGTCTGACGGGGCCAGGGGAGGGCTGCGGGGTGAGAGGGTAAAGTGTCTTCCACAAAGTCCTTCCAGGAGAGCCCTTGCTGGGAAGAAGCGTGAGCAGGTGCATTGTCGGTCGTGATGGGAGAGAAAAATCCTCGGCGCACCTTCCCCAGTCTTCTTTCATCAAGGTTGTTTCCCGTTTTCTTAAAACTTCTTCCTGAGCCCCCAAGACATGGATTTTAAACATTGAAAAAAAAAACTTCTTGGGGAAACTATGTCAAGATGACCGCTTTGAAATCTTAACAAATAAAAATAGCTCTAACCTGAGCTGACCTCGCTGCCTCCTTGTGTTTAACGGACGAAGGAACAGATACCCTCGGAAGGCACTGTTTTAATTGGATTTTTTTTCTTTTTGGAAAGCACCCTAATGAGACGAAGACAAGTGGATTCCTGAGAGAACTCACCTGCAGCCATCCACTGATCACAGAGACGTGTTTAAACATGTTCTTGTTGGCATAAAGCCCCGCAAGTAGGAACCGGAACCCCGGCAGCCCGGCTTTGTTACTTTGTGAGGCTCAGAAGCCATCAGTGGCTCTTTCAGTGTGAACGTGGGGCTCTGAAGTCACATTGAAAGCCTCGGAAGGTTATTGTTTCAGATCACGGGGATGCCATTTGTATGGACAAAAAGACATCGAAGGCTCTTGAGTGATTTTACATGTGTGGGGCGGGACAGGATTGCCTCTTTGGTCTCAAGTTTGCCGACCCCCGCCCTAGTCCACAGACATAAAGGACAGGACTGCCGAACCAAGCGTTCACACAAGTCAGCCATCCACAAGAGAGCCAAAAGTAAGAACGAACGGTGTGCTCAGCTCTGATCGAACAAGGGCTGCCATCAAGGACACTCTTGCGGGTGCAATAAAGAGGTGGCTGTGGAAGAGAAGAAAGGGGTGATCGTGGTTATCACCCATTTCCCTTGTGAGGATCCCCTAGGGTTGCCAGGGTGAGCAAATAAACTGCAGGGCATCCGGTTAAAGGCAAATTTCAGAGAAATAAGAAATTGGAATTTTTTTTTCAGTAGCTACACAATCCATCCAATATTGATATTGAAAAGGTATTGTGTGTCTGAAAATTCAAGTTGAAAGGACCGTCCTGTGTTTTATCTAGTCCGCCCTAGAGACCCAGGCAAATATCACCAAATGCCCCCTTACAGTCAGCCAGCAGACACACAGACGACATCAAGACAGATAGAGCCTGAAGTTGTCAAGGACTTCCTCTTGCTCGGGCCATAATCAACAACGTTCGTGGATGCAGCAGTCAAGAGACCAAAACATACGAAGCTGCAGGCTGGGGTCTTAAAGGGTTAAAGGTAAACAAGTGGCCATCTAGTTCAGAAGCAACAAAGCCCACACAGAAGAAGCACACCAGCTTGTGTGGCCACAAAGTATAAAAGGGGTCAGGTACCAGGCAGCAAAGAACTAAAACTTCTATCATTATAGATGAGGGGGAGTACAGATTGGGGACCCAAAGCCCATCGGTAGGTGAAGCTTCATCCCCTAACAGATGGGTCTCCAGATGGAGATGAACCAGTCAAGGTACAGTGTAAGCAACAATGAAACATAAAACTTTCCTCTAGTTCTTCAATGCTTCCTCCCCACCCCACCCCCCACTAGTATGATCCCAATTCTACCTTACAAATCTGGCTAGACCAGGGGATGTAAAATGGTACAGATAGGAGCTGGAAACAGGGGGGATTCAGAACAGACGATTCCTTCAGGACCAGTGCTGAGAGTAGAGCAGAGAGGAGGAACTGATTACAAGGATCTGCATATAACCTCCTCCCTGGGGTATGGACAACAGGGAAGTGGGTGAAGAGAGACATCAGACAGTGTATGATATGATAAAATAATGATAATTTGTAAATTATCAAGGGTTCATAAGAGGAGGGGAGTAGGGAGGGAGGGGGAATGTGGAGAGCTGATGCCAGGGCCTTGAGTTAGAGGGAGGATGTTTTGAGAATGATGATGGCAACAAATGTACCAATAGGGTCTGCAAACAATATACAATAGATGGCACATATTGATTGTGATACGAGTTGTACAATCCCCTAGTACAATGATTTTTAAAAAAGAAAAAGGACACTGCCTTGGGTCAATATGCTGCACAAGACCGTTCTGAAGTGTTGACCAGTATGGATATCGCTTTGAGAACGAAGATACCGCAAATGCAAGGCATCGTGTTTTCAATCGCTTCATATGCCTGTGAAGGTGAACCACAGACAAAGTAGACTGAAGAACGGATGCATCTGAATTTCGATGTTGGCAGAGACTCTTCAGAGTTCTGCCGGAAGAGCAAGCGCGTCTGTCTTGGAAGAGGTACAGGCAGAGTGCTCCTTCGGAGTGAGGGTGGAAAGAATCTGTCTCCTGGACTCGGCGCATGTTTCCATCTCTGGAAAAAGACACCGGGCTGGCTGAAGTCGGCCAAAAGTTGGAAGACCCTCAACGTGATGGAGTGGCTGCCACAAGGTTCTGAGGCTGCCACCATGAGGAGGACAGAGGAGCAGGCAGTGGTTTAGAAGGCGAGTGCCCAGACCGCGTGGGTCTTTGTGGTTCCACAATGTGCATGAACTCTCGTTGGGTCTCCCCGATGTCCTTTGGAGACTTAGGAGAGTGATGGGGACTTCACCAGCTAACTCAAACAGAGGGGAGAGCCTGGTGTGGTATGGCTGGAACCCTGTCTCTGTGCTCTAAATGTTCACCCGCCTGCTGTCCAAGTGAAGCCAGGGAAGGGAGCCCAGTGAAAGCAGAAGCGTCTTAGTTTCAGAGTGTATTGATCCCGTTGTGAAATCTGTGGGAAGGCTTCTGAAACATCCAACTCTGGATAGGCACACATCCTCAAGTAGTGTGTTCGTGACCTTTCAGTCCGTATATACGACTAGAACTGTCTGCACATACTGACTTTCTGGAGTAAGATGTCTAAAGACTTTGGGGCAGGGGGACTCTAGTCCCTTCCAGCTAAGCCCATGGCTTGGCGACAGCACCCCTGCTTTCGTTTGGAGAACTTCCGCCTCTCCGTCCAAGGCACTTGGGAAAAGCCAGCCTCATTGCCCAGCTCCAGACTTGATCGTGAGAAGGCGGTATGTGCCCTCCTGGCCCAGAGGAGAGAGGTGAAGGAAGCCGGGCCAGTTCGAAGAATACCCTTTGACATTCACGGGACACTGTCCTCAGGAAAAGCATGCCCTCCCGCTAGAGGGGTCACAGAGAGAGAGCCTGTGGAGCATTCAATGGTCATCCTGTCACCACAGGAAGAATTTCTCCAGAACAAGAACCTGCAGAGCAAGGGAGCAGAGCTGCGGGTGGGAAAGGCCCTGGTTACACTCTTCAAGGACCTGGACTCGGCCACAGCGGAGCCGGCGCAATCCAGAAAGTCAAAGAATCCCCCTTTTCTTCCACATGCAGTTAAGAGTTCTGATGAATACAGCCAGTAAAACATCCTTTTTTTTTTTTAAATTTCCACTTCTGTCAACAGAAAAGGTCAAAGACATGTGGAAACCCTGCTCCCTGTGAGTTCTAAATATACCCACTCCTCGTTTGTCAGCATGGCCATGTTCCAAAGACAGGTCATTAGGTGGAAATCGGCATCATGCCCCCCCCAAAAAAAACTCCTTTTTTTTGTTTTGTCCTGTGTTCAGACCACTTGTCTGGCTTTTTATTTGTGTTTTTCAAGACCCTACAATCCAGCAAAGACTCATTTGGGTGTCCATCACGGTGGTGAGTCCGGTCAGCTTAGCCCTCAGCGGGGAAGGAGGCTTGGGGCACACAGAGCTCCATACAGCCAGGCTGGGGGCATGAAGCCCCTTCACCTTCCTCCCATGCCGGGACATGCTTCCCTTACAGAGGGACCCCAGGGGTCCACTCCCAGCCCTGCAAGTCCTATGTATGTGTCCCAGGGTCTGGACAAGTCCCGAAGGCTCAGGTTTCCTCCAAGGATGCTGGGAGCTCATCAGAGCCCCCAGATCCATCCAAGCGGAGGCTTCAAGCCCACCTCGGACCTCACTCTGAAATATCATTCTACTCCCACATCTTGAAAATGCCAATTCTGGGGCTGAGCCCCGGTGGCATAGTGGTTGTGCACAGGACTGCGGCCCACTGGGTTAGATGTTCAAATCCAGCAGCAAGGCTGGGCCTCCTACTCCCACCACCTGAGGGCAGTGATGCCCCCAAAACAAAAAAAAAAAAGCCAATTCTGGGGCTTTTCCTTCTTATTTTCCCTTCTGTTTTACCCCACAGCGTTTTGAGCTGCAGGGCCTCAGGCCACATACCAACTGGGAACCCAGACCAGACGTCTGTGGGCTCCGTGCAGACTGCCCGGCTGTTCAGAGGTCGGAGGTCATGGCCAGAGGAGGCAGCGGCTCGGCCAGGCACCAGGGTCATCAAGTCATCACCCAGCTACCTGGAGACCCTCCTCAAGGGTGATGAGACATCACAATCACTGCTGGCCACTCCAATCAGGGCCACAATAAATGGACCCTGATAGAACAGCAAACAGGTGGAACAGAATCTCAAGTGTCCAATAACCAAAGCAAAACAACGAGCTGACCAGACCGATTCAGACAGATGGATTTCCCTAATACTGTTGTTCTCAGATACTTTTCAAGTCTTGAACCTAAACTAACCCTGAGGTCACCTATAGCTAAAACAACAGAAAATAGAACAATGACAATCACCCATGAGGACCATGGGGCAGTGCATTACTAAATAGGACTCTTCTAGCTAGACCTTGTAACCCTACTGATAAACTCAAATGGGATAGGGAAATTGGATGTATTTCTCCCTTTTCTGATAGCTCTGGATAAGAGAAGTAGGGACCACTGATGGGATTCTATGATTCGGTTGTGAGAGTTAACAGGGTGCGTTGTGATTATAAGAGCTTGGAACTCAAACAAGGGGGTTGGTCAACGTTGTCATCCTGCTGGGGGGAAAATAGAAGCAGGAAGGGGAGATCACACTATCATGCAGAAAGAAAGGTCAGCTTTGGGATCAAAGGGGGGGGTGGCTTTAGTCAAAAACAAGGGTTAAGAAAGATGGAGAACTAGACATAGGCAATATAGGAAGGGAATGGATCAGTGATTTCATTCAAGGGATTATTTATTTCAAGAAATGAAATAAAATATGCATGAATGATTGAATGTGAAACTGACATGGATCATCTCTGTAAACCTTCACTCAATTCACAATAAAATATGTTTTGTTATAAAGAAAGGAAGGAAGGGAAGAAGGTCAAGCACGCAGTAGATCCTAAGACACTTGTGAACTGAACCTCCTGATACAGGAACAGAAAACGGTGACACCAGAAAATTAGCAGTGTGTGCCAGCACAAGCACCAACAAAAAGCTAAGTACAAAACAGTGTTGGGCTTTTCAGCCCAGCGAGTGTCTTGGGGCAGGAAGCTCACTTGCACAGTAGGATGCCTCCAGGCACTTAATTGGGGAGGGGGGAAGGGGAGGGTACTAGATTTGTTGTGCTACAACATCTCTGCAACACTCAAGCAGGGCCGAGGCCAAGGGGACCATGTATCTGAGAGGCCTAGGCGCAGCCCATCGAAGCTGTCCTGACTTGAAGAACTGTGTCCTGAGCATATCTGATACTGAACTATAACCCAGTAACAAGTCCCCTAAGAAACTCTGTAATGGAGAGCATGGTTCATGAGTTCTCCGTGGCCATGGCAATGGCTTATTGAATCTAGCTGAGAAAGTAAAGAGTGTTGTGGAGGGATGGTTGGAGTCAGAATGGCAAAGAAAGGCTTGGGGTGGGGTATGTGTGACCCCTGCCTCACAAGAATCGGCCTGGGAAGGATGTACAGTTTGATTCTCCTTACTCCTTATAAGGCTGGTGGAGGTCAGATGCTTCCTCTATGCTCTTTCTGCAAAGTAGATCCACTCCTTTAAAATAAAACTTTAAAAATAAAACCACTTGTAGTGAGGCCAGTTGATGGCTGTGCTAAAACAAAGATGGAAAGGGGGTAGGGAAACCAGATGAATGGGAATGGAACAAGCAGAATGGAAATAAGGGCAATGTTCACACCTTGTGAAGAATGTATCCCATGTCACAGAATCAACCTATATAGGCACTGTTGAAAGAGACCCTAAACATTCACCCAAAGCACACTAAAATGCTAGTTAAAAACAAAATCCAAAGCTCACAGACTCGTCTGCTCAGAATCTTCTAAAGCTCATTTCACTTCGTAAAAACCTTGACCCTCGGTACAGTGAATTCCTCAAATAACTGACTCCCGTGCATCACTCTGACCTCCTCATCAGCATTGCTCCTACGCCTGTGCCCTAGCCCCTACCTCCATCTTTCCCATAAATCCAGAAAACAAATCTTCACCCTGTTTTACTTTTTTTCCCCAAAACACTTGCCGCCCTTTATCATACCCAAGGAAGTGCTGGAAAGTGCAAATAGTTAATGCGCTTGGATGTTAAGTACAAAGGTTGGAGGTGCTAGTGCATCCAAAGCTGCCTCGGAGGAAAGGAATGGTCATCTCCTTCCCCCAAAACAGCCACCGAAATAGAGACCCAGGGAGCATCCACGTTCACCAGAGCACTCCTCACAATAGCAAAAGATGAAAACAACCTCCAGGCCTATCAAGAAAGGACGGGATGGACACGCGATGATGTGCACGCACACAGGGGAACGTTAACGCACATCAGAAACATTCAAGAGTCTGCAGGGCACCCTGCTGAAGAAAATAAGTCACAGCAGGACAAGTATTCCATGAGCCCATTATTACTTTAAGGGGAAAAAAATTAAGAAAGAAACGCTTACAAAAACAAACAAACAGGCTGATCCCCGGTGGCATAGTGGTTGTGCGCGGGACTGGGGCCCACTGGGATGGAGGTTCAATTCCAGCAGCGGCTCCACAGGCTCAAAGGCTGGGCCTCCTACTCCCACTACCAGAGGGCAGTGATGCCAAAAACAAACAAACAAACAAACAAACAACAAACAAACAATCTTGGGTGGTTTCCAGAGGTGGACTAGGAAGGGAAGGTAAATCACTAACTGGAGGGCAGACACATATTAACTTGGGTGAAATGGAAGGCAATGTAGAATAAGGGGAGGTCAGTTAAAAATGATCAAGGCAAGAAGTTACTTGCAGGGGTCTAAGCCTTAAAGGCAACGCTGGTACATACTATCATATACACCCAAAGGCCACTGCCTTTGAGTCAAGTCTAACTCATAGTGACTCCATGAGTTGGTGAATCTAAGTCAAGGCTGTAAATCTTTACAAATGCAGTAAGCCTCATTTTTCTCCCATAAGCAGATGGCAGGTTGGAACCGCTGATCTTAGGGCTGGCAGTCTAATGCCCGCCCGACAGCAACAAAGGAACACCTTATGAAACACACAGTGCTGCTATGACAGTAGTGACAATAACCTACGGTGGCTACATAGACATGGAAGTTGAAGAGGAGACGAAAGACACACGGGACTAGTCCCCATTAACTATTTAAAGGTGTGATAGAGTGTATCTCTACTTATGCATTTACCTATGCTGTCAATATAGTCGTGGAGATAGTAGCAAATACAAGGGGCAACATTATGAGGACTCCTTACTCATAACCAAAGACCTTAAAGGAGAGAGTCTCTGGATCTGGGAGTTCAGTCTTAGGGGTCATTGAAATTGATTTGAACAAAATAGTTCACAAAGAAAACTGCCCTAATACCAAGGACTTAAATAGAAAGAAAATGTTTTGAGAATAATGATGGCGACAAATGCACACACGAGCTTTGCATACAATGGATGGATGGTGATAAGATTGTATAAGCCCCCAAATAAAGTGATTAAAAAAAAGATGGAAGGAAGGGGCCAGAAGCCAGTAGATGTGGATGACCTCTAGAAGTTAGAAAGGCAAGAGCCCCAGTGGCATAGTGGTTGAGTGCGGGACTGCAACCCACAGGGCTGGCAGTTCAAACCCAGCATCAGCTCTCCAGAAGCACAGTTGGGCCTCCCACTGCCACCAGAGGGCAGAGAAGCCAAAAAAAAAAAAAAAGCACCCCAAACAAACAAACAAAAACAATGTGTTCTCTTGTCTCCAGAAAAAAATACAATCTTGCCTAACCCTGAATTTTTAGCGTGAGACCCTCATCTATAGAACACGTGCAAAATAGAGGCTGAGCCCTGATGGCGTAGTGGTTGTGTGCAGGACTGCGGCCCACAGGGTTGGTGATGCAAATTCAGCAGCAGCTCTCCAGGAGCAAGGCTAGGCCTCCTACTCCCACCAGGGGGCAGTGATGCGCTCCCCCAAAAAGAATACATGCAAAATAAACATGTATTATTTTAAAAAGAAAGAAATTGCCTACATCCTAGTTAATAATGGATTTCTTAAAACCTATGAATGACCATCTAAGGTGTTGGTCTCTCTCCATCAGGAGCACAGAAGAGTAAAGAAAATCAAAGACACATGCAAACCATTAGTCCAATGGAGTAATGAACTACATAAACCTCAGCCTCCAAGCCTTGAGCCCAAAAGAACTAGATGGTGCCTGGCTATCATTCTGAAAGGGAGCACAAATATGGAAGCCAGGCACAGATTGGGGTTAGAAATGTAAGACTAAATGCAAATATCATTTAAAAAGACCGGGTTTAACAGCTGAATAGAGACTGGTGGTACTGTAGCCCTTAGTCCTTTTCCATGCCTGGAACTGAACACACACGCACACACCACCACCACCATAAATCACATAGCAGACAAGTCTATAAGGGAAACAACACTGGGAAGCTTTGCATTCTTCAGAACAACCAGCCACTTGGGATGAGAGGCAGCATTTGCCCAAGGACCAAGTGCAGAGAGTGAGAAGAGTCAGGCAAGAGAGAGGAATGGAAATGGGGAAACAGGGAGGGGGTGGAACGAGTGATACGACTTCATGAGGACTGCAATGTGTAGGGAGTGTTGAAGGCTACACTGACTTGTTCTGTTAAACCTTCCCCCGGTTCACAACAAAAACACAAAACCAAACAAACAAACACACAACCCTGTGGAGCTGTTACACACACACACACACGCACATATGGCCTCTACAAGTCAGACTGAACACAATGAGAAAAGGTTGGTTACCATAACTTCCTCCATGTTTATGTTTACTTATTTATTTCCTGTCCTTGCCCCCCCCCCAAAAAAAAATTCCATCCCACCCCACCCCATGAATGTGGGCTGTCTGTGGACAGAGCTGTTTCCTCATTTACTCACTGATGGGAAAAACCGGGACTGGGGAGGAGGCAAACCTCCCTGAGGATTTCAGGTCTGAAAACCAGACAGGCAACCTCAGGAAAACAGAGCACGCCTGAGACAGTGCCCAGGAGAGTCCTGGCGCCTCTTCCTCTGCAGGACCCCTGCTCCAAGATGGCATCTGGGCTCAGCCTCTTGGCTCCCTTCCACGTTCTACCTGAGCTGACAACCCAGGGGGCACCTTTCACCTTGCAGACAACCGAGTGAGGAAAGGTGATTATAAGCATATGACCAGAGGGGAGGGGAGGGAAGTCCTCCTCTTCATTGGAGTTCATTTAGGACTGCTCTCATTATCGTTAATCTGATCAAGCAATGACCAGCTTCTCCGACCTGCAGCCTGCTCCTAATGAATTTTTCATAACGCTGTAGAGATGTTTTCTACACTCCTGTTAATAATGAACCACGGAGCAGGAGATTTAAAATGTATTTCCATTTCGCCACTTCTTTTTCTCCCAGCTGCATGCTCCCTCCCTCCACCCTGCCTTGCTTGAAGGCGCCCCTCCCCACCCCGCTTCTGCTACTGCTATTATTAAGGGGGTGGCATGGGTTTGTTATCGTGTTAAAGGGCAGCCTCTACCTTAGGAGACCAGTACATGTGTGTTACGCTTTTAAATCTTATTTGAGAAGTCGAAACCGTACATCAGAGACTTTGATTCAATTTGGCAAATGAGACGGTCTCGTTTTCCCATAATAAAGAGAAGAGGAGGAAGGAAAGAGAAACAAAAGAATCGAGCATGGAGAAAGCAAAATGTACCACCCCAGGCCCTTGCCTCTAAATGGGCCAGAGGCAGTACCTACGCGAGCATGTGTTCCTCAAAAATGCCCCCAGTTCTCTCTTCCAAGGAGCGTCTTTTTCGAGTCTAGTCAATTCCACTTACCCTTCTGGCTTTAGTTTTGTCCCTAGTGGGCCCTGTAAGGGGAGTCCTGGTGAGTAGTGGTCACACTTCGCTAGCTGCAAGGCCAGCGGTTCAAAATCACCAGCCCCTCCTTGAGAGAAAGATGAGGCTCTCTACCAGGGCAGTTATGCTCTGTCTGATAGGGTTGCTGTAAGTGAGAAGTGAGGTGATGGCATGGAGCTTGGTGTATGGAAGTCCTTCTAACTTTCATTTTAGTCACTTGTAAGTCCGAGGTCTCTCACCCGCTTTCACCCACAAGTAGATACCAATGCACAGTGGCCCTATTAGACAGGACAGAACTGCCCCTGTAGGTTTCCAAGACTGTAACTCTTTAGGGGAGTAACGTCCCATCTCTCTCCCACGGAGCGACTCATGGTTTCACACTGCTGATCCTACGGTTAGCAGAGCCATGTGGACTCACCTCACCCCCCAGGGCTCCTCTGGAAGCCTTTAGCACATAGTTAAATGGCATGGAATAGCGTGCTGCCATCCAGTCGATTCTGATGCACAGCCACTCTATACGCGAAGACGTGCCTCCTCTAAGATTCCCAAAGCGGTGATCCTCCCGGAAGCTGGATGTTCCCTCTGCCACGCCTTTCCCCCACCGAACAGGCGGTAGATTTGAGTAGCCGACCTTTCCGTGAGCAGCCAAGCGCTTGACGCCTGGGCTCACCAAGCCCTGGCATACTTTGGACATGTCCCCAGCACTTCGTTCTGTTATACGCCTGGTCACTGGGCATCTCAACCGACTCCAGGGCACCGAACAAGAGCCAGAATGAGTGGCCTCTACGGGTGGGGCAGACAGTTCACACATTTGACTGCTGACCCCTCAGGTGGCGGTTGGAGCCCACCCAGAAGAAACCTGGGCTGTCTGCCTCCAGAGCATTGGTAACTCGGGAGTCCAGTTCTCTTCTGACACATGTAAATTGCTGGCTGGGTGACCACGGGGCTTTTGTTTTGTAAAATGGACTGAAGCAGACCCACCAGGCCCTCTTTCAGAGGACATGTCGATGGCAGATGGTAGTCCACCACCCCCGCTTAGGAGTTTCCTTTCAGACCCAGGGTCCGGACCGTTGCCAGCATTATCATGCCTGGTGACACAGCTTGGTGCAGTGTGGACTTGACTCTCCATATCCGATAGACAAAAGGCCATTGGGAATCCGCCAGGCATCCGCCATGAAAGCTACCAGGGGGAGTTCCAAGAATGAAAGTCGTGAGACTTGTTTTCTTGTCAAGGCGGTTGTCTAAAACGTGTGAAGCCATGCCCACAGAGGTAGGGGGAGGCAAAGGCCTTCCTCTGCGATTGCTTTGACAGATCTCTTGTTCTTCTTGAAGAAATCATTTGGATGAAAAAACTGTTGCCCCAGACCAGTGGCCGGCAAACTGCAGCTCACGGGTCCTCTGCGGCTCTTTCAGTGTGAATGTGCAGCTCTGAAGTCACGCTGAAAACATTTGAAGGTGATTATTTCAGAGCCCGGTGATTTCATTTGTTTGGAAAAAACCTACTGAAGGCTCTTGAGTGATTTGAAAGTTGCTAGGAGGGACAGGATTGGCTCTTTGGTCTCAAGAGTTTGCCAACCCCTGCCCCAGGCTAACCAAAGGAAACTGGACTTTCACCAGCCCGTGGGGAGCTAGGATTGAGGAGGGCCTCTGACACCTCAATGGTAAAGTCATTGGTGTTCACAAAGCTTCGCAACAGAATTGATCCTCCAGACCTTTTTCCCCTCACACGACATTGCTTGACCACACACACATTTGAATTATCAGGGAGAAGGATAGGGTTCTTTCTTGGTCATACACAAATGAAGCCAGGTCCTGTTTTATTATTATGATTTTATTATTATTAACTAGCAGGAATATAATTATCGATCCATACCAGAAACAAAGACCAGGACACTGTCCCCTGGAAATATCAATAACCGATGTCCCTGGTTGACCACTCCTTGTAAATTGCTGTTCTAGGCTAAAAGTCACCCTCTGTCAGTAACATCATCACTGCTTGAAGCAGCTACTAAATACGACCTCATAGCTTCTATAATAACTCCATGTTGAATGCTGAGGTCATTTTTACTCGAGTTTAACATGCTCTTGGAAGATACCTCCTAACTATGCTGTTGATGCTGTTGTTATATCTTCAAGTCAATTCTGATCATAGGGATCTCATGGACAAGAGAGTAAAACCGTACCTGGCCATGAACCCTCCAAATCTTTGCTATGGTTGAGCCCACTGTTCCGATCTTCTCAGAGAGGGTGGGACCCCTTTTTTTCTGACTTTACCAAGCAGGATGTCCTTCTCCAGGGACTGGTCCCTCCTGACGGCGCAACGGCAGCGCTCCAGTCACTTAATGAAGACGAATCCATTCCCTGTCTCTGGTATGGCCAACAGATGGAAACATCGGTAACCTGGTTGTATGATTTTCTTACCATTGGAGCTTAGGAGTTTGACGTTCCATCATCCTGATTCTCACTTGTCTTGGAAAGAAGAGGAACGGCGATTGTTTTTCCCAGGCACTGGGTGAAGTGGTCCAACAAAATGAACCTATCATATAGGGTATGTGACAGTAACCCTTCTAGCACATGCGGTGTGCATTTAACATTCAAGGACTGGACACAAGATCAAAACTAAAGCCAAACTCAGGGCCATCAAGTTGTTTTTGACTCATGGTGACCCTAGAGGGTAGGATAGGATAGAAATGACCATGTGGGTTTCTGAGACAGCAGAGATTCATGGGAGCAGAGAGCCTCGTTTTTCTTCTGTAGGGTGGCTGGTGATTTCAAACTACTAACCCTGCTGCAGCCCAACCATTGGCCAGGATGCCACTAGGCTTCTCCATGATTGAAACTAGTACGTATTTGTTATATTTTTGTCAAGGAATATAGTAGAAGTCACCAAAAGGCAGCTCACGGGCTAGTTTGTGGGTTAAATCCAACCTATATAAATAGGTTTTGTTTGACTTTGACAGAATTTTCGTTGGTTGGAATACTTAAAAGCTTGGAATTTCCATACCTCCAAAATATTGGCATTTGAGTTCTATTTTTAAAAAAAGAAAGAAAAGATCTGACAGTATTAGACCCAAGTCCAGCTATGGGTGACTTCTGTGAACATCAATGAGCACCTCAGTCTACTATAACC
>PVJH01017815.1:0-46849 GCA_004026705.1 Nesogale talazaci
AGGGAGTATCAGCAGACCATTTCAGGTCCGGAGGCAGCCATGTAGAATGGGGTGTAAGAGGCCCACGAGCCCCATCTACCTGGGAAAATGTAGAGACAAAGGGTCATGGGAGTGTTCCTGGGTTGGAGGGAAGGATGGGAAAATGGAGGGAGACTTGACTCCAAACACTTTCATATCTTCCCTGACCCTGGAGACCACCTGTCCTTGCGTTCCACCCTTGGCCCTAGCACGCTCTGCTCCAGAAGGCCAAATAGTGTGCAGCTAAGACCACATCTACACTATCCCATCTGCAATGCCGTGCTCTGTAGCCAGCCCCAGGACTTCTGCTGGCCACCGGGAGCATCAAAGTCCCAGATGGCCCACCAACCAACTGGCAAGGTAGCTCCTGAGGGGAGCAATTCCCTTCAGGCTGAACCAGCTTGTGCCTCCAGCCTCCTCTTCTTCTCCTAGGCTGCCAGCTGTCAGCTTTCTCTCATCCACTGCATCTTCCTCCCTCTTTCTTTTTTTGGGGGGTGGGGCATCACTGCCCTCTGGTGGTCATGCGACCTACCAAGCGCTGCTCCTGAGAGCCACCGCTAGATTTGAACTGCCAAGCCAGTAGGCCGCAGTCCCACACTCAAGCACTTACTCCACCCAGGCTCAGGCCCCTCCCTCTTTCTATTCAATGGAATAGCCACAGGTGCTTAGAAATCTTTTATATGATGGACTTTGCAAGGGGACCAGCTCCTTCTCACTGGGACCTTATGAGGAAGCACAGTCCCTGGATCTCTGTGCAGGTGTTTTATTCTCTGTCAAAACTGGGCTACTGGGATTTTGGTCTTTTTCCTTTCAACATTCACAGCATCTTTCATAGGACACACCAGATGTGGGAATCCCACTAACTGAATTGACTTTTAATTCAAATTAACCTTTAGTAAAGTTAAGGAATCAACATACTCCATTGGACTTAAGGTTGAATCATTCTAACGTGACTAGAAACAGGTGGTTGTTATCAAAATGTTATGGAATTCATGGTCATTGGACTTTGGTTTGGATCTCTTGCTTTCAGGGTGCCCATTGAATGACACTACCATGTATTTTTCTATTTTAATGCTCTCTTTGCTTTTTAATGACATAATATTCTAGCAGGTATAAGACTGCTTTTGCAAATGCATGTTTTAAAAGTTATTAAAATAACCCTCTTTTCCTTGTTATTTGCAAGTCAACAATCCATGCATTTTAGTCTAAAATGATATTCTAGACCTGAATACGTTAACTTTCTAAATAGTAAGTGAAATTCTATAACATTAGTTTCATTAATGATTTCATCAATAGACTTACTAGCAAACTTTAAAAACCTAAATTTGTGTATATATTTTGTGTGTATATTCATGTACCAATATTTCAAAAGAAACAATTCCCCTAGCTAGGCTACTCAGGATTACATTCAAGAAGCCTCAACATTTCAATATCAGTAATGAAAATATGTATATTGGTAATTAAAATAGGTTTAGATAAAACACTTTCTGAATGAAATGCCAGGCATCAAGAAGAATATATATGAATTATAAATATGTGACAAAATATTACTAAAGGAGGAGGGTAGAGGGTACTGATCAAAGTAACTTGGAAAATGAGTGGAAAATGAAGAACTACAATGCTTAAGGAGTTGTATGAAAACACTATTATTGGTCCCATGGGGATATGGGATAAGAACTCACAAATATATGTATGTATGTTGAAATTGGTGGGAACATTGATTTCCCACAGTGAGAGTGGGGAATTGAAAATGCAGGCTGAGGAGACTAAAGAGATTCAACTGCTACTACATGCGAGCTGATAATTCAGTACAAAGTCCTGGTTAGGTTAATGCTTTAAATTGATGTTTGGGCTAATGTTTTTTTGGTTTTGTTCAAGAGTAATTCATGTTTACAACTGAAGCTTTAGTTCCTAACCCATGTGTTCTCAACGTCCTCAGAATCCTGTGGGAACTGTCAATCAATGCCCCATGTGTAGACTGACTTAGTGTTCTCTATTTGTTCTTTTTGTGCTCTAATGACCCTTGCAAAGGCTACAGTAGAAAACAGATGAAATTCAAGATTGAAATGTTTATTACAGAAGTTAACAAAAGAAGTTATAATACCAGTGAGAAATATTGAGAATTAAGCTGTTTATCAGGACATATTACCAAATTTTTTCAGGTCTGCAAATAAATAGCTCAAAGGGATATACCACTACTTCACTATAAGCAACAACCCCAAGCATTCATCTCAAGTTGTGTGGGTCAGCAAACTTAACTCCCTGACGAAGTGCACGAAGGCACCACACTCCAGTAAAGGTATTCAGCCCACAGATACTGAACAAGCCTAACTACCCTTACAATATGTCCAAGGTTGCCCCACTCTGCAAACCAACTTCTTGCACAACATCCTTATTGCCCTGAGGGTGGGAAAGTCCATCATCCCCCCCCCACCGATGTGTATAATGATTCTGCTTCTATGATTTTACAGACATCTTCCAGATAAAAACCTTAGGTCAATTTTCATAAATCTGCAATTAGTGCACTTTCATTCTATTTCCAAAACTCACATCTTATTTATGCCCCCACTCACAGGCTACTGTGGCATTCCTTGTACTGTGCTTCTTGGAGATACATAGGCATATCACAAGGAGTATAATAGACATAGGGCCACAAAGTGATGCTTATATTCCACTGAGAGATAGTTCTCATTCATAATGGCACAATGGCTATAAAAACTTCCTCTTTTCTTAAGGATAGGCCTTACACTTCTATTGTAAGTGTAATACATTTTAAAGAGAAATACATTTTAAGTCTTATCACACACACATCATGGTACTCAAAATCTGAATTGGAAATTCCTGTAATATTGTACCAAAGTCAAAGATAACAAGGCACGTAAAATGTGGGGTGATTCTGAAAAAAATTCCCACTTATAGGGAATTTTTATAAATTCCTACTTATAGCTAGGCAGAATACTGTCATTTTGCTCTTAAGTTCTTCAACAGATTAGATGGGTTCCATCACATTATGGTAGGTACTTTCAATTTCTTAAATTTAGCTAATTTAGCAACATTTATCTTTAAAATAAAGACTATCCTAATATATACAAAAACAAAACAAACAAACTGGGTATCTTTACAGCTAAATTGACATGTAAAATTAACCATAAAATTAAATCTACTGAACACACAGACAACTTCTCAGGACACACACACATACACAAACACACACACAAACACACCCCACACATATCATTTTTGCATATTACATCCGCACAATAATTCTTGTAGTAACAGAGTTAATATTGCCAAAAACCTAACCCAGAGTCTTATTTTCAGAGTAGCTGAATTGCAATGCCAACTGAATTCCCAACCTTGAATGGCTTCTGAAGTTAAATTTCAGAGCACTAATTTTGAAGAAATAGGATACTGAAACTTGGAATGGACACACATTGCCAGATAATAAAGACTATAAGGATGTGTGACTCCTAAATTCTCCTGAAGAATCACAGCCAACAATACCACCTCACACATTAAAAAAGTTTACACCATCTCAGTCTAAACCTTTATCAGTAAAACCATTATCACTTCCACCCAACTTTGAGGCAATTAACTTAATGATGTCTTGCCTAAAGCACCAATTGAATCAGATTCCTAATAGTACTTTACTCATTATTCCAAGGAAACACTCACCCTCACCTACTGTTTCATCTAGAATTATAATTAGGTGGAATCCCAGCCCTACAAAAAACCAAGTGTGAAACACACATGATGACCCAGGTAAAGGTATACTACACTGTAAAAAAAACTTTTCTTTTTCTGACATGTAAACAGAAATTTGCAGAATGTATGTGGAAATGGCTATTAATAGTGTAAGAGAATGGTGTAAGGAACATAAAGATGGATCAATTTGAGTTGATTAATATAGATCCAGTATGCAAAGATTCATCATTTGATGTTTCAACTCAAAATGCTACACAGGGAGCTTTTAGTGTATTTGGTTTGAAATTGATCTATTCAATTGATCTATAAAATATAGTTTTTAGCTATAAGATCTATTTGTTATCCAAAGGATTAGGGAAATTGGCCTCTTAGAATGGATTTATCAGTATATACTGATAGACCCATATGTGCAGTGTCAAGGATCAAAACTCTTACCACACAGTGAAAAACATTTGTGAAGGGAGTGCCAGAATTTCTTAAGTCTGATTTATAACTGCTATTTCATGTAAGTCATATTTGACAGTAAAAACTGCCCTAATTGATTTAAAACATTTGACTAACTACAATGGAGATTATTGGGCCTTGTATTGATAAGGACCTACTAGCAATACTTAACAAAATAAAGTAGACATGATTATCATATTGGATGCTAATATCAAAATAGTAATCAGAAAAGGCATACCGCTGTGGACTTTTGGCATTGTCTACATAGCTATGGATGAGAACAACAAAATATTTACTTGATCTACACAAGAGGCAGAATTTTAGTGAATGGCAGTCTAACTCAAATCACTAGACCAAAGGTCATGGTCCAGCAATCAATTCCCAGATTTGAATCAGTTTTCAGGCACACAGCTTTTTATTGAAGGGGAGAGCATGTCTCTTTGAGAAAAGACTCTACTACACATTACTAAATTTCTATTGTTAATATTTCTCCCAGTCTTTCCTCTAAGGGATCTCTGGCCTTTCAAAGGAGTGGTAGCTCTTAAGGAAAAAAGAAATAATCAAATATTAGTGGGATTACTAAACATGGACATTGTGGGGCCATTGATTCTGGAAGACCAAACGCATCATTGCTGACACACTAATCAGAGTGGAAGCACATACAGGGTAAGTTTTTAATGAAGTCTTCTCTCAAGTTTGTCTCATAATGGATCTAATGTGTCACTGAGTGCATCCTGAAATGATTTCTGTAGTTCAAAAATGCATAAATTTAATAGACATATTCAGTAATTGGCCAGACCCCCACTTTGAATCCATGACATATGGACCAAGGCTATTAATTTAGGGAAACCTATGTGGAAGTCATTAGAACTATCGCTACCTAGAAAAATAATAAACCAAAAGTAGCACCACATTTCTAAGGAATTTCAGAGCTCAGAGTCACACTGGAGGACTTGAAGGACTTGGGGGGGGGGATGGGTGATTCCTAACATATTCACAGTTTAATAATTTGGTCTGCAAAAATACATAAAGGGATGTTGGAGAATGATAACAGGTTATTGTAAACTTGATCATAATTTCAATTGCAGCTGCCATTTCAGATGCGGTTTCATTGTTTCAGAAAATTTGTGTGCTTCCTGATACCTGGTAGGGAGCTACTTCTCTGGACAATGCCTTTTTCTCAATTCTGATTTTAAAGACTCAACAGAAACAATTTGTGTTGAGTAGGTGAACCTAAGACCACCCTTGCATAGACCTCCCTCAGGAGTATATTGCCCTTTCAGTACAACGTCACACTTTAGTCCAAAGGAACCATAGACATCTTACCCTTAGAAAAAGTCCCATTACTCTATTACATTGATTTCCACATCCAGTCTATGGCTGTGTGTATTCCTCAAGTTCAGTCAACTAAGGCAAAGAAAACTCATGCTTGGTTTATAAGTGATTCTGCAAAATATACAGCAAGCACTATGGGAAAGTAGACAGTGTCAACATTACAGTTTGTTTATAGAACATCCCTGGAGGAGTGTCATTAAGGGAAATCATCCCATTGGGTGTACCTGCCTTTGAATCCTGCTAGGATAAAAAAAATTGCCCCATGTGTGACTCTATACTGATTCACATGTTGTGACCAATGATTTGTCAGGATGGTCAGGAACTTGGGAGAAGCATGATTGACAAATTGATGGCAAAATGGTGTGGGGAAGGGGTATATGGATAGAATTCTTAGGATGGGCCAGAAAAATGAAGATTTTTGTTTCTCATGTGTATGTTCACCACAAGATTGTGTCTCTACATGAAGCTTTTATTAAACAAATGGATAGGATAACACATTCTGTGTAAGTCATTCATCCTCTTTCTATATGCTTGCCATCATTGTCCAATGGGCTTATGAGCAAAGTGGCCATTATCCCGTGTATATGACTTCAGCAATACCAACTTTGATTACCGGGGCTGAGTTGAATACTACCACTGTTAAGTGTTCAATACCCCAGCATCCAAGAACAAAAGTGAGTCTGAGATAAAGGTTCAGTCCTACAGATAAGCAAGGCATCTGATAACTGATTAATTGCATATTACCACTTACATAATGCAAATTATATCATTATTTTCTTACTCAAAGAGACATTTACTCTAGATATAGATTTACCATCCCTGTATATGATGCCTCTGCCAAAACTACCATCTTTGAACTTATAGACTGTGTTATTCACTGACTTGATATATCTCAAAATATCACCACAGACTTGATTGACAGCAATTGAAGAACAGCATTGGACCCATGTTCGTGGAATTCTGGGTTTACTGTATTCCCCATATAGCACAGCCTTGTTCTCTTGATCCATGTACAAAATCTGCAAGAATATATTGAGATGTCCCATGTGTTAGTCAAGGTAGACTAGAGGAACAAATTTCACAGACATGCAGATAGATATAAGGAAAAGGTATATATACAAGAGGAACAGGGCATTGAGCCCAGTCCAGTTCAAAGTCATAAGTCCAATATTAACCCATATGCCCGAAATCAATCTATAAAGTCTCCTTCCAACTCATGAAGTCACAGGTCAGTGGGTGCAGAATTCCAGCACTGGCAGGGGTCTCCACATGGCTCCTCACTTCCAGGGTCCATCAACAGCAGAAGCAACTCATCGCTGGCAGAGGTCTCCATGTGGCCGCCCCAGCTTCAGAGGTTTGGCTCCATCAGGCCAAAGCCGTGTGGTCTCTGCCAGCTCCTCCAGCTTCTCAGACACTGCCATCTTGTCTTGGCCTTGATTCATCGTCTCTGAGACTATCTCACAACAGTTGGGGAAGATAGCTTCTCATCTTCATGAGGGAAATATCGTGATATTTCCCAGAAGTCTCAGGAGAAAGCCATGCCCACATAGAGGCCTCATTGGCTACTCAATAGCTATCTCCAGATTAACAGGCTAGACTCCACCCCTACATTTCAATCATAAAATTAACATAAGCATATGACTGCCACATTCGAGAATTCCCATTCTTCTGAAGACTATTTATTTTGTTATAATCCACACAATCAAATGCCTTAGCAGACTCATTAAAACACAAGTAAACATCCTTCTGGTATTCTCTGCTTTCAGGTAAGATCCATCTGATATCAGCAATGATATCCCATGTCCTGCAGGGTTTAAAATCAGGGAAAGTTTGAAACCTGGTTATGTCATATTATCATATTTATTCAATCTGTATGAGCAAGATGCTGGCACCAAGATTGGCAGAAACCTTATTAAAAACCTGCAATATGCAGATAAAACCATCTTGCTTGCTGAAAGCAAGGAAGCCATGAAACACTTGCTGGCGAATATCAAGGGTTGCAACTTTCAGTATGAATTGTAATAAAAAAAAAGAAGACCAAAATTCACACACCTATACCAACAGATCATACCATGACAACTAGAGAAAAGTTCAAATTGTGAAGAATTTTGTCTTCTTTGGATCCATAACCACTGCTTATGGAAGCAGCTATCTGGACAAAGAAGCATTGAAGTAGGTAGACCTGGTGCACAAGATCCCCTTAGAGCACTGAAAAACAAGGATGGTACTTTGAAGAATAAATTATGACTGTCCCAAGTTTGGGTATTTTCAATTGTCTCCTGCTGTTGTTGTTAGGTGTGATCAAGTCAGCTCCAAATCATAGTAACCCTGAACACAACACAAGGAAACACACTGCATGAACTTCTGACATTCTCATAAGTCTACGTATAAGTCTACGCCTCATCCCATTAATGCAAGCAACAGGTCAATCCAACTCTTCAAGGGCCTTCCTCCTTTTTGCTGCTTCTCCACTTTTCTAAACATGATATCCTTCTATAAGGACTGTTCTCTCCTGATATTATGCCCAAAGTATGTGAGATGAAGTTTTGTTATGCTTGACTCTAAGCAGCACTCTCGACTTACTTCTCATACAGATCTGTTGACCCTTTAGCAGTCCATGGTATTTTACATGCTTTTCTCCAGCACAACAATTCAAATGTACTGATTCTTCAACAGTCTTCCTTACTCAATGTCCAACTTTCACATGAATATTATACAATGGAGAATGCCATGCCTTGGGTCAGGAGAACAATTGTCCAAGAAGCATCCTTCCTCTTCAATAATAATAAAAGAAGTCTTGTGCAGAAAATTTACTTAATGCAATACATTTTAATTTTTTGACTGTTGCTTCTTTGAGCATTGATTGTGGATCCAAGTAATACAAAATTCTCGACAAATTCAAACGTTCCTCAATCTATCATGATGCTACTATTGGGTCAGTTGTGAGGATTTTGTCTTCCATATGTTGAGTTGTAATCCATTCTGAAGGTTACAATTCCTGATCTTCATCAGCAAGTGCTTCAGTTCCTCCTTAATTCTGGAAGAAAGGTTATGTCATCTGCATACTATAGGTTGTTAATTAATAAACCTTCTTTTTGACCACATGCTGCCTTCATCTTCATATATGGAAGCTTTTCTTGATGATTTGCTTAGCACACAGATATAACAAGTATTATGAGTGGACATAACCCTGACCCACACCTTTCCTGATTTAAAATCATGTGGCATTCCCTTGCTTTGTTCTCACAGCTACCTTTTGATCCATGTACAAGTTCTCAGTGTGCACAATTACGTGTTCCCAAATCCCCATTCTTCCCAAGGTTATCCACAGTTTATTATGATCCACAATGTTGGATGCTTTTGCATAGTCAATGAAATACAACTAAACATATACATGGTATTCTCTATTTTAAGCCAAAATCCATTTGATGTCAGCAATGATATACCTTGCTCTTGTCTTCTTCTGAATCCAGCCTGAACTTCTGGCAGTTTCCTGTTGACGTGTTGCTGCAACTGTTGTTGGATGATCTTAAGCAAAATTTACTTTTGTGTGGTTAAAAATGATATTGATCTATAGTTGGAGCATTCTGTTGTGCTACCTTCTTTGACATAGGCACAAACATGGATCTCTTCCAGTCAGTTAGATAGGTAGTTGTCTTTCAAATTTCCTGGAATAATTGAGTGCTTCCAGTGTTTCTTTGGCTGTCTAAAACATTCGAATAGAATCTTGGAATCTTGGTTTTGGCCAGTATATTCAGTGCAGCTTGAACTTCTTTCAGCAACTTTTTATCTTTCTCATGAGTTCCCTACTGAAATGGTGGAATGTCTTGAAACAGCATCTCTGTGTATTCTTTCCATATACTATTGATACTTCATGAATCATTCAACATTTTAACTACAGAATCTTTCGACTTTATCATTTGAAGGTTGAATTTTTCCTTTAATTCTTTCAGTTTCAGATATCCTGAGTATGTTCTTCCATTTTGGTTTACTAATTTGTGGCCCTTGCACATTTCATTATAATATTTGGTGTTGTATTCTCAAGCTGCCCTTTGGGATTTCCTACTCAGCTTCTTGACTTCACTCTTTCTTCCATTTTCTTTAGCAACTCTATGATCGATAGCAAGCTTCAGAGTCTCTATGACATTCACGTTGATCTTTTCTTTATCTCCTGTCTTTTCCATGGCCATTTGCTCTCTTCATTAATGATGGTCTTGATATCCTCCAAGGGCTCATCAAGTCTTCTCTCATTAGTGTTCACTGATGAAATTTATTTTGAGATGTTCTGGAAATTGACATGGGAGAGACTCAAGTTCATATTTGGGATCCTTCAACTTGATTTCATTTTCTTCAGCTTAATCCTGAACAAACATATGAGCAATGGCCTGTTCCACAACTGACCCCTAGCTTGATAGAGCTATTCATATTGAGCTTCTCCATTGTGCTTTCCCATAGATGTAGTCAATTTGATTTCTATGAATTTAATCTGTATGTCCATGTGTGCAACCACCTTTCATGTTGTTGAAAAAGAAGGTATTAGGTCTGAACAAGTCATCGCTACATGTACATGTGTAATTTGGACATTGAATAGACAAGACTTAAGAAGAATGCGTTTGTGGCTGAGCCCGGTGGCGTAGTGGTTGTGCGCGGGACTGTGGCTCACTGGGTTGGAGGTTCAAATCCAGCAGCAAGGCTGGGCCTCCTACTCCTACCACCAGGGGCAGTGATGCCGTGGCCCCCCCCCCCAAAAAAAAAGAATGCATTTTAATTGTGTTCCTAGGGAGGGGGCATGGAAAAGACCATGCACTACTATAAAGACAAACCAATCTTATTTGGAAGAAATAAGGTCCAAGAGATCTTTGAGAAAAAAAAGGGTGAGATTTTGGCTTTCATACTTTTGACATGTTTTCAGGAAAGACCAGTTCCTTGAGCAGGGCATCATATTTGGAAAAGTAGAGAGGTCTCTCTAGGAGGAGATGGCCTTCGAAGAGATGAATTGACACAGAGACTGAAACAATAGTCTCACACATAGGAACAATTGTGAGGATCATCGAGGTCTGGGCAATGTTTTCTTTTATTGTACATAAGTTTGCTGTAGATTGAAACCAATTAGATGACAGCCAACAGCAACAATGACATCATGTCCCCCATAATTCTGAATCATGTTTTGAATTAGGATAGTTATATCTGGAGCTCCAGTCCCGCAATTGGTTAGCACGCAGTACTTATACAGCATAGTTGTATCAAAATACAATTGAAACATTAGCTAGGTAGCAATACCTTGTGGGATTGTATCATCTCTTCCAGGAGACTGTAAATAGTATAAACCAGCATCAGATATGTTCTTCTGTTTTGGAAAACACAGGACTCATTGATCCCTGAAACCAAAAGGTGAAAATTATACTCTAGTAGAAGTCAACCTGAATATCAGACGAGAAACTATATTTTATCACAAAACCTGCATTAAAAATGAGCTGAAAAAATTGATTCATACATGAGTATACTTAGTATTCTCTTTTTCTACCATATGCTTGAAATTATATGCCATTAAAGACTACTAGTCCACTTTGTTTTTAATTTTCCTTATTATACCAATATCTAGATCTGACAGATAAGGAATTTGGAGGGTTTTTAAATTTTTTTTATGGAGCAATTTTATTTTATTTTGTATCCTGTTAAACCTTTTCTTCTTCTTCTTCTTCTTCTTCTTCTTCTTCTTCTTCTTCTTCTTCTTCTTCTTCTTCTTCTTCTTCATCCCCCCATCCTTCCCTTTCTTCTTCTTGTTCCCGCCCACTCACTGCGTTCATGATTCCTTTCCCTGTGATTCTCTGATTTTCAGATCTGGAAGTCTTCCTTTCACAGAGAGGAATACTCCCACATGTGAACAAAGCACTGATTCCTTTGAATTAAGAGTAAGTGGCTCACAGACACTTTGGGCTTCTCATGCCTCTGGAACAACAGACAGAAAGAACTGGTATTGGGTGGTGTTATTTATCTTGCCTAACAAACAGAGATTGGATTGAGATAAAGAAGAATTTCTGAAACCCAAGAGTTTCCTTGGGGACGAGATTAAAGTCAATCATAAACTACAGTCAATATTTAGAAATGATCTACAGTTTAAAAAGATGTGTTCATGCACAAATTTGTCAAAGAGCAGGCTGTGATAGTTAAGATTTTGGTCAAATAGATTAGGCCATCAATTAAGAGATTTGACAGTTAATACAATTAATGGTACCTACACAAGTACATGCCTGCTCTCAATATAAGTAGGCCCTGTGAAAAATCGACTTGCTTTTGACAAAGCCTGCATTTGACTCATAAGCCTCCAGTTATTTTATCTTGAGCACAAAGCCTATCCTATTGCCTGAAATTCTGGGAATCATTACTGGCCTGCCATCGTACCTGCTGACCTTTGATCTACAGCCATGAGCCTGACCTGCTACTTTTGATTTATTTGTCTCCGTGACCACACTTTCCCTCTGCCTACCATCATTCCATCAGCCCCTGTTACCGAATGATTTAGTAGAAGCTTCCAGTTTGACATTTCACCATAAGCTTGCAACTTACAAACCTCTACAACTGTGTGAGTCATTTTCCTGATAAAAAGCTATCTCAATCTATACCTATATAAGCCTCATTGAGTTGGCTTTTCTAGAGAAGTCAGCCTACATAAGCAATGCCTGTCAGTATTATTAATTTTCTTTTCAAAAATGAGTCTGTCAGTTGTTTGCTAATTCATAATTTATTCAATGAACAGAAACACAAGAGCATATTTATAATAATATGGTACCAACATTTTGAACATGATTGTCGTTTTCAACCTTATTCAGCACTTCTTCTGCTGACTGGGAGGTCATTCCCACCTCTCCCTGTGGTGATTCTTTCTCCTATTTTGGGGGGCGGGCATCACTGCCTCTGGTGGTTGTGGGTTCTACCCAGTGCTGCTCCTGAGAGCCGCCGCTGGATTTGAACCACCAAGTCCGCGGGCTGCAGTTCCGCACTCAACCACTTACTCCACTGGGGTTCAGCCTCCTTTCTCCTATTTCTTTCTCTCTATTTTACCAGAGCATTGAGACAAAATCAAATAAAATCATGAATTCAGTGCAAGGTATATTGAAAAGCCTAGCAGGTTGCAGATACTTCTAGCACTCAGATAATGAATGTTATGTTAAAAGAATTTCGCTTTACTTGTTTAAAGAGATAAGATATGCAAGCATATTTTTGCAAAGTAGGCTAAAGACATATTCATAGTTTATTAACATTGAACTGTCCATTAAACAATATAACAGCAGTTTTCTATTAAGTATATGTAGAATCTTCAGGGAAAAAAAGAGATGCATCTTTTATATTCAACCATTATGTAACTCTGCTAAGAGTCTCGTGGGAGGAAGCTTAAATGTCTACATTTATGACCACAATTATATTTCTTTTTGGATTTATACTATATTCTCAAAAGAATATTTTTATAAAGAATAGTTTGATTCCACTGAAAGCATTAAGCAAGAAAGTAACCAGAGGAAAAAACAAGTAATAATATTTGACAAATTGACAATAGAAGAAAATTTATCATAAAAAAATCTAATAATGACTCCCAGAAATTTTAATCACAGCTACCTAAATACTGTATCCTGAGGAGGACTGCTTGCTTTCATTATTTACTGGGAGTTGATGGTTTATCTGGAGGCAAATGTAATTACAACCTGACACTTTAATCACTATTAGTTTGTTTTGCTCCCTTGCCACTGCTAAGAGGAAGGTTAACTTTCTATGGAAATTCTGAAATATCTGTAATGTATTTTGTGGGTGTCCTCTGAAAGTGTAAACTACTCATATTGTTTAATGTGTGCAAAATATCTTAGTCAATATATAGCTAAGATTGATAACAAATAAGCTCTAAAGCTCAACTTCTAACACACTAAGCCATTCTGCACCTTGAAGTACTTATTGTGTGGAATAGATGTCCTCCATTTATTTAGCTTATAGCTTTATGTGCTTTGAAAATTAAGTTATTTAAAAGCTAGAGAAATTATATTTGTTTTCAAATTACACAATTAAAGCCATAAATAATAGCTGTATTTTTCTAGTCTACTTTCAAATTAGTAATACAAAATATTTAGGCAAGGCTACACATAACATAACCCCTAACCACATATTAACTTTTTGTTTTTGCTTTTCAATAATTGCATTTTTATTATAAATTACTAAAGACTGAAAGGAATGTGCTGACTTCTCAGAGTTCTATTCAAACCTACAAGGAAAAATAAAAACTGAAATGCATATTTCATCTTCTATACAATTCCTTCTGAATATCCC
This sequence comes from Nesogale talazaci, assembly GCA_004026705.1. Lineage (NCBI taxonomy): Eukaryota > Metazoa > Chordata > Mammalia > Afrosoricida > Tenrecidae > Nesogale > Nesogale talazaci. The sequence continues at coordinate 13,816 of PVJH01017815.1, forward strand.
AAGCCACAAATCTGTGAAAGACCTCAAAAAGCAGTGCATAATCAAAAAGGAAATGCTATATTCTTATTTGACTTTTGAATTGTGTCCAATTTCTTATATAATATCCATTGAAATTATTACTATCTGAATACTGAAGAAATTTTCTTCTTGATTGTTTACAACTGTTTAACTGATTTGTGTGAATCTCTTTTTCCCCCAGCAGAATCTTGAACCATATGGGGACCATGCAAATGGAATTTGAGCTTCCACTGTCAGCCATAGTTTTCTATAAATTGGGGGTTCAGAATTTATGCTCTGGTATCATTCCATCCTCTGTATTTTCTTCCATGTAGACTTAGTTGATGCCTCATTAGATGGTTGTTTTAAGGCAAACTTTTAAGTTTTCAGATGCTATTCTTTCTAGTAGTCATGTTCACCCGCTTTCTTCACAATGCTTTACTACAGCAAAGTACTATAGTAAAGATATCTTCAATGACATTTCCATATGAATGATTATCAAATGGAGCCCTGTCATAAGAACTAATTTCTTTTTAGACTAGAGTTAGGCTGAGTATGAGTTCAAAGTCCATATATTTATGGTTATCTATTCCCTTGATTCATTGTAAAGAGCTCATTGCAATTTTATTAGAGAGTATTATTTAATCATTCCCATGGAGCATAAAGTAATTCTGTTGATTAGTTTAGCTGAGGTTTATAGAATTTTAAAACACTGTTGAGAAAAGGAAAGTATTCGTATATAGACCACACAGTACATGAACTGCTAATTAACATGGACTAAAAACTGAGGTGACTGGGCACTTGTGTTCGGGCTGATTGACATGAGAAACAAACATAAGTATACACTCATATATGTACAAAAGAGAGCTTTATGTCAAAGAGTATCTGTATACCAAAGAAATATCCCAGCTTAGTCTAGGTCAAGCCCATAAGTTTTATATTAGCCATAAGTCTAACACTGGTCCATAAATCTCTCTTCAGACTTACACAGTCACTTGGAATAATGCAAATACAGGGGGATCAAGGCTGGTGAGTGCAAAGCCTTGCAGATCCAATGGTGGCGGAAGCATCTCAGCACTGGCATGGGTTAGTTCTCTGGGTGTGGCTCTTCAACAGGAAGAGGCAAAGGAGGGAGAGAGAGGGTCTCATAGCCTTCAGGAAGTCCTTGCTTGGCTAGTCAACAGGAAGACAAAGGCAGAGAAAGAGAAACTTTCCCGAACACTCATGAGAAACCCAGGCTCACAAGGAGGCATCATCAGACTATGACCTGATTGACAGACGGTATTCCACCCTTACCTTTATTTATCAAGTTGACATAAATTATGTAACTATCATTACTACACACCAAACTACCAAACATTACTACCACACATTACTACTACCACACATTACTACACACACAGAGTGGAGGTTGAGTAAGGGACAAAACTTGAAATAACACTCATTCACAAAGGAAAAACCATACCTGCTCTACTAACACATGTCATTAAAAAAGCAAAGGCAACAAGAAAATAGCAAGTATATAGTAGCCTCAATCCACAATAAACTGGGAACCCTCAAATGCTTTTTTCTAATGAACAGTGATCTCAATATTATTTATTGACTATCTTAGTTACTTCGTGCTGCTATAACAGAAATACCACAAATGGATGTCTTTAACAAATGCAAACATATCCTCTATTAATTGCATTAATAATTGCATTATTAAGAGCTGGCAATTTAAATTGTCAAATATAGATAAGACTTCACTTCTGTGTCAACTCTATGGAAAGGTCTTTATCTTCTTTCAGTCCCTATAGCCCAGTATTCCTTGGACATCTGCATGTGACTTGGCACAATCTTCTCCTGGTTGTTACAGTGTCTCACTCTAGGGATCTCAGGTTGAAGGAAGGAAGCTTTCTTTCTCTCTGATCCCTGATCTCTTCTAGCTCATTTAAGATTAAAAAAAGGTGTTTCAGACTAAATCCCAAAGAATGCCTTTTATATATGACTCGTGGTAATTATGTTCATTAATGGTATTGCATCTCACCTTCAATACAGTTATTGGTTCATCAAATTAGATCACAATATGGAAATTCATTGCAGAACTACAACACCATTATATAACTATTAAACCCCTGGGAATATATTGGGAGCAGGGTGGGTTCTGTTGTGAATTTAGTCCATGACAACTATCCTTTACTAAATATCCACAAATTTCATGTGCTATTTCTGGATTGATATGAGTATATGGGTATTGTTGCTAAGAGCAGTATTCTTTTTTTAGGGGGTGGGCATCACTACCCTGGTGGGAATAGGAAGCCTAGCCTTGCTCTTGGAGAGATGCTGCTGGATTTGAACCTCCAACCCTGTGGGCCTCAGTCCTGCACCCAACCACTACGCCACCAGGGCTCAACAAGAGCAGTATTCTTGTTCGCAATATTGAATACTAAAACTTTAATAGGGTGATATTAAAATAAAACCTCCATTCTTACCACCATTGAGTCAATTCTGACCCTTAGTGACCATATAGGACACACAAGAGCTCCCCACGTAAGTTTCCTAGGGGGTAACTTTTTTCAGATGTAGAACTCTTTATCTTTTTCCCATGGAGTGGCTCCCCACTGTTGACCTTGTGATTTGCAGGCCAAATCATAAGCCATGGTGACACCAGGACACCTCACTATCACAGAGGAGTATCATTGACCCTGTAAAGTCATTCAACCACATGGATCACAACAAAGTATGGACAACCTAGAGAAGAATGGAAATTCAGAACATTCATTGTGTTAATGTGAAATTTTTACATGGATAAAAAGGCACTTGTCCACAAAGAACAAGGGGATGCTGTATGACTTAAAATCAGGAAAGAGGTGTGTCAGGGTCCCATCTTTACTCCATACTTATTTGATCTGTATTCTGAGCATACAGGTCTGTATGCTGCACATAATCATAGAATCTAGACCAGTGGTCAGCAATGTGTTTTTTTTTTTCAATTAGGTCATTTTCTATTGTCTTTCACAAAAATTTTTTCTGGTGGGTCACGTCATTTCTATTTTAGATTACACATTATCTTATAATACACCAATTAAAAGTTTATACAGATAGAATAATCCAACATACCTCAAATATAGAATTATAGAAATTTATTATCATCAAATCTACATTTACAAGTTGAAGGAAATTGTAAAATGTTAGCACAAAAGTAAGCACCATGTAAATAAAATGAGTCCCTATTTAATTAAGAACATTTGATCATTTTAATGGCTTCCTTGATGCTGTTTCATTATCCCTGTAAGGTTTGATACATTTGGTTGATAATTTGTTGTTTTTAAAAGAACACATGATTTTGAATTTTCCTTTGTTAACCTGTTTCGCAATTAATTGAGAATGTATTTCGTTTGGGAAAATACCTGAGTATTCACATGAGCAGCTAGACCCAAAAGCTGACAGTAAAGCAAAACCAAGTCTCTTTATCAAAGAAAACATGGAAGGAAGTGATGCCCAACATGCTTACGTGACAACAAGCTATCATGCTTATGTGACGTTCATCAGTGGCTTTAAGTCGTCTTGTTAAAGTCTTGAATTAGTCTGTCCATATTGCAAGTTTTTTAAGTCAATTAATTCCATATCCAGCTTTTCAATTTCAATGAAATTGAAATATTGCAGGTCCAATACATTGTCCTCCATTTCATCAGGCTTTCTTATAAAATTAGACAGAGGATCATGGGCTTTAAAGTTCTGAAATCAGGTTTCAAAAATGGTTTGAAAGTCATCTATGTAATTTTTAAGCATAACTACTTATGCATTTGTAATTTTTATGAATTTTTACTAAAATAAAATATTCAAATGTTTGTTTCAATAAGTCACCCTGGAATAGAACTATCTTACAACAAAAACTTTTCCATTCTCATAAAATTTGAGAATTATCTGTTCTCTACCCAGTAAGGCAAATTTAAATCATTCAAATGATTAGCAATATCTGCTAAGAATTTTAACTCAAGGTAGCAATTTTTATATTTGAGCTGAGGGAAACATTCAGTAATTTCACTCATAAATATTTTGATTGCATCAATTCATTCCACAAAGTGATTTAGAACCTTTCCTCTAATTAACTTCAGTATGCATTAATAAATCACTATATTCTCATTCAATTTCTTCTAAAAATGTCTTAAATTCTCTCTGATTCAAAGCAGAATGAGCTATAATTGCGTTAGTAATTTTAATCACTACACTCATCACTTCATTTAACTGTTTCGAGGAGACTTTTGCATATAAATTTTCTTCATGAATTATACAGTGGGATGAAAGTAGTGGTCTTCCAAGGTCTGCCAGCAATAGGTATATAAAGCCAGCATGTTTTCCTAACATTGCTGGAACACCATCAGTTGTGATAGAAAATATTTTTTTCTTCAAATCAAAACTATTTCCATTTTTGAATTTAATGAATTCTTGAACTTTCTTTAAGATGTCAATACCTTTTGTAGTACCCAACCTTGGTGAAAGTACACAAAGCTCTTCATGAATAACTGGAGAATCAATAGCTCCATAAAGAGCAACTATTGCAAGCCTTCCAACATTATTTATGTCAGTACTTTTATCCACAGAGCCTAGATCATTCTCATTCAATCTAACTACGCATATTGTTTTTCATTTGTTTGACTAGTCTAGAAGAAGACAATCACCAATAGCTGGCTACCTAAAGCTGTTTCAGCAAGTCAAAAGCAACACAGATGCAGCGATCACCCTCTACCACTGGCCATCACTGTAAATCAAAAACACCCACTTTACTTCGCTGGCAAGAATACCTACTGATCGCCGTAATTAAGAATTGTTTAGTGGGTCACTAAATTTTTCCCAGTGGATCACTCGCAGGTCATTGGTTGCTGACCACTGATGTAGATTATGTAAAGAAGATTGTGGTATCGAGATTGGAGGAAAACTTAATACCCTCTTGCAATATGAGGATAACACAATCTTGCTTGCTGAAATTGAGAACTTTTAGGATTGAAACCCTCAATATGAATTACAACTGAATTTTTTTAAAAAGACCAAATCTTCACATCTGTACCAATAGGTAATATGATAAGACATAGTAATATTGAAATTGTCAAGGATTTCCTCCTGCCTGATGCACAATCACGACTCATGAAAGCAGCAGTCAAGAGATCCAATGAAGCATTGCATTGGAAAAGCTCTCTGCTGGACAAGTTCTCTTTGCAGTGTTGCAAAGCAAGGCTTGAGAACGGAGCTATCCACGACCCTAGGCATGTTATTTTCAATTGTCTAACATGCGTATCACAACTGGAAATTAAATAAGGAAGACCAAAGAATAATTAATGTAAATTGAATTGTGGAGCTGGTGAAGAATATTAGAAATACCATGGATTGTTAAAAGGAAGAAAAAGAAAATATCTTCCTGGGAAGAAGTGGAGTCAGGATGCTCCTGAGAGGCAAGGATGGTGAGACTTTGGCCCACCTACTTTGGGCACATTGTCAGAAGAGACCACAGCTGGGAAACAAACATCAAGTTTGGTAAAATAGAGGGACAGCCAAACAGGAGAAATTCCCTGGATGAGATGCATTGAAACAGTGGTTGCAACAGGGGGTTCAAGCGCTTGCACAATTGTGAGACTGGTGCTGGACAGGACATGGTTCACTGTGATGCTCTTGGGATCGTTATGAGTGAGAACTGGCTCAACTGCAAGTAACAACAACAACAATACTAATAATCATAAATAAGCCTATTTTTTAAAATTTAGTTTGGCTATTGCTACACAGTTATTTCTCATGTAATGTAAGAATCCATTTTCAAGTCGTTCTGGAAATCTTTAGAATCTAACTGACCTTACAAATTAATGAGGAGGTCTTTAAGGCACAGCCTTCTCAATGGTAAGAATCCAACATCTCTTCGCTTCAATGTTGTTTTTAGCTAACACTAGGAATTCATGGGGAAACAAATGGATAAGCATTTGGCTACCAGCCAATATGGCAGTGTGAACCTCCATGACCAGAGATTCCATGAAAGACCAGCCTGAAGATAGCCTGAAAAGTGACAACCTTAAAAATCCTGTGGTACAGTGCTTCTCTCCACACATGGAGTCTCCGTAAGATATTGTCCACTGAACAGCAATATATTTAAGTGCATTTTTATAGTTGTTTCCATTACATTATTGCATATTTTGTTAGGCATACTACCAGACACTTTGGAACACCCATTGTCCACTGGCATTCAGTGGATGCTGACTTAGAGTGATCCGAATGCACAGAGTAGAATTAACCCTGTGGATTCCTGAGACTATAATTCTTTAAGGAACTAGAAAGTCTCATCTTTCTCGAGAGGAGAGGCTGGTTGTTTTGAACTGCTGACTTTGTGGGTATCAACTCAACAGTAACCCACAACACAATCATCATCCTTACTTTAGAGAATATGTTCCTATTAAAACTGCGATACTCTTCCATTGAGTTCTCTGATTCCTGCGTTGTCAAACAGTGAGTCGCGACCCCTTTGGGGCTAACAACCCTTTCACAAGGGTCACCTAAGACCATCAGAAAACACATATTTACGAGGGTCTTAGGAACCAACACACCTCTCCTCTATCTATCTCCAGGCGGGTCCACCCACATGCAGATATGCAAGCTACTCTATGCATCAAGAACAAATTTCATTTATTTGTAATAAGAAATAAATATTTCACAATATATAATTATATATTTTTGTTTTTAATCACTACACTATCATTATGTTCAATTTGTAACAATGAAAATGCATCTTGCATATCATATTTACTTTATGGTCCATAACAGTAACAAAATTACAGTTATGAAGTAGCGACAAAATTATTTTGTTGTGGGGTCACCACAACATGAAGACCTGTATTAAAGGGCCATGGCATTAGGAAGGTTGAGAACCACTGCTCTAATTTGCCATTACTCTTCATAAAAACTTATGTTTTGTGCTTGATTTTATATTTTTTCATTAAACAAACTTTTTAAAATCTATAGTGGTGATTTATTTATTTTGTGTTATTCCTGTTTGATAATATTAACTTGCACAAGTAATATTTGTTTGTTCCTTCCAAATATTTTTGTGCACAGTTCTTTGTTATGTATTGTATTGACTTGACTCTGTACTATACTACAATGTAGTGTCAATTTTACCAATATTCCAGATTTGTTTACTACTTTAATTTAAATTCACTTAATAAAAAATATTTACCTAGTGTGTATGATCTGCTAGAACTTCTTGTTCTTGGTAACGAGTGGTGAAAAGACAAATAAAGCCCTTGCCTTCCTTCCTCTCTTTGTGTGATAATTAAAGTTATGAATCAACTTAGCTGAGTAAGAACGCTCAGCAGTAAAATACTTAAGATCTCCTGTAAGATATATAAAAGAACCATCTCCATGATGAGCTGTGTGGTGAGGAGGCAATCAATTGAAGGGGAGTTTCTTTAAAGTTGTGGCTTCTTTGCAAAATGTGTGTGCTCTGCCAAAATGTGCTTGCCTTTTGCTGAGTCTGGGTCTTGCATTTTTCTCATCTCTTGACATCTGGTTCTTTGGAGTTGAGCCAGAACTTATGGAATTGCTTGGCAACCTTGGAGGAGTCTGTGTGCTTGCTTGCCAGTCTTTTGTTCCTTTTCTTTTACAGCTACATGGTTAAGGAAAAGCTTCCAGCCTGACATTTGATTACGGGACTGGGAACTGACCAGCCTCTACCAATGGGTGAACCATTTCCTTGAGATAAACCTATATATTTATAAATTGCACTGCTTTTACTACTCTAGAGAACATAATCTAAGAAAATTCATAGGAAGACGACACAATGTCCAACTTAAGAAGCAAATATATTTTTAATTCATTAACTTCTGATTTAAAAAGTCTGGGATGAAAAGAAAGCATTAATCCAATAGAGATTTCTCAGTGATAGTATAACATTAGAAAATGCAATTAAAAATTTCTTCATTTAGTTATAATTGAGGTCCATTCTGAACTGTGAGACCTTAGACATGTTATGGTCATTGAAAGAGATGGAATATTTGGTAGAAAATATTGTTTGCAGTGATACAATTTGGTGTAACTGGTGCCATTGAATTGAATTGAATGTGAAAAGTGTTGAAATGGCAAGTGGTATGTAGTATATGTTTTAAATTACTTAGTAACTGGATCACATCATATGGAAGAGAGTACCAGATATGGAGAATGAGGAGAAAATGTTATGAGACAGCAGGACTGGCAATCTGATGGTGAAATAAAGACTATCATACATTGCAATCGTCTGTTTTTTAAATGTTTTGTTTGATTTCTTTCATAGTTTGAAGCAACTTAGGTTCTCCAAATTTGTTATTTTAAGCTTTTCTAGTAAAATTCCTTGTTTCTTAGATTTTCAGGAAATGTTGATAGTATATTATAAATTTTAATTATTTTTTATAAATCTACATCCTTCTTTCCCCCCTTAAGCTGTCTTCTTTTTCTCATTTTATATGTAATTTTATGGGCCAAGTGTTTTAACTTATTTTATTAAGAAGAATGTTACCTTCATATTTTTTAAAATGATATTGAGAACTGTTTTAAATGCCATTTCGAGGATATCTATTTATTTATTTTTATAGAAAGATGTGGCACAAAGAATGACTCTTTTGGATAGAATTTCACATTAATAATACATTGTAGGTTCTATTCTATATGCATGTGTTTATGGTCCAATTTTGAAATGAGTTATTTGTTACTTAATAAGGCAGGAATGAAGTAGGCCCTGTTTTAATTGAAGTTGTGACTGAAGTCCCATGTTTTGTTGCTATTTTTTCTAACTATAGTCTGGCCCTCCAGGACCTCTGGCATAAAGTAAAATGAAATAGCTCAAATATCAATTAATAATTAGAACTCTGAAAGTAGAAATTCTAAGGTAGGAAATTTTGGAGATGCCAAAATTTAGTGGAATGCATAAAGATATCTATCCTAGGCATCAATGAGCTGAAATGGACTAATATTGGAAAATTTGAATGAGAAAATCAAATTTAAGAAGGTCACAATCAAGAAGAATAGGATTATGTTCATCTTTCAAGAGGACATTTCAAGTTCGGTCTTAAAGTGCCATGTTGTCTGTGAAAGATTATATCTATCTGCGTTCAAGGAAATGAAATTAATACTACTATTATTTAAATGCATGCACCATCTACAAAAGCTAGTGACAAGAAAGGGACTAATTCTAACAGCATAACATTCTCCATCTGGGATTGACTTATATTCAATGCAGATTAATTGATAATTATTGGCAATTGGAAGACAAAAGTTGGAAACAGGAAGGAACAGTGACTGGAAAACATAGTCTTGGTGACAGAAACAAAGCTGGCAATCACATGACAGATTTGTGCCATCTCAATGACCTGTTCACACACACAAAAAAAGACACTTCATGTCAATAATGCCAACAGCGACTGTACACAGGGAACGTAAAGAAATAAAATTGACTATATCTTGAAAAGGGATGATGCAGAAGCTCAATATCAGCAGTTATGCAAATGAATAATAGGAGACCTCATCGTTTAAAATCAGGAAAATTTGCTGCAGGGTTGAATCATTTTGCCATACTCATCTAATCTGTATGCTGAGCAAATAATTAGAGAAACTGGCTTCAGCATCTGCCTGCAAGTTTGTGGTACTGTGCTTGCACATTGCTCGGATGCTAGAAGATTTTCACCTGTGTTTTGAATACTGGCAGGGTCATCAAGATGAACAGATTTCAAATACACGTCCAGGCAAAAAGCAGACAAAAAAAATGAAACAAGCTGTCCACTTACGGGGGGTTAACCTCTGAAAACCATAGGAAGAAAATAGTATCCTAGATAGTGCTGGAACCTGAAAACTCAAATTAAAACAAACATCCTGACTTGGGCACAATTATAGTCCTCAAAGTGACATCCTTGCTTTCCAATACTTAAAATAGTGAGCAGATCTGTCCAATACAATCTATCTTTTGATTTCTTTTTTTAATCATTTTATTGGGGACTCTTATAACTATTGTTATAAATTATACATCAATTGCATCCAATATGTTCCTACATGGTATGTTTGGAAACATTTACTTTGCCTTGAGCCCTTGGGATCGGGCCCTCTTGATAGATTGTAGATTAATTATTTTCAAATCTTACACCAACCACTGTCTCACTTCTCCTCTGGTTTCTGTGGTTCCTCCCCCTGACTGGGGGGTGGGGGTGGGTGGGTGGAATGTGTGGTTAGGTGCCATTCAGTGCGATCACTGCCCCCCCTCTTAGAATGATCCACAAGCTGGTAGAGTTCGAGGCAGATGAATTCTAGGTCATCAAGATAGACTCCTGGCTGCAGAGTTGAATATGATTTGGAACCAAATGGCAGGCTTCTGATAGCTCCACCAACTGGTAGGCTCTTAAGCCAGATGCAGGTTCTGAAGAAGCAAGAAGGAATGAGCTAGCTTTCCCAAGGTCAACTAATATTAAGAGTAGGCCACACTCCCATGAAATTCCCCTGCAATGAGTGCATAGAACTCCACCTTATTCTTTCCACATGATACTCACAGATGTTTGCATCATGGAGTTGAATACATTATATTAGATGACACTGTGAGAGAATCCCACCTTAATCAAGTTGACACAAAAGCTAATTATCAGCGAGAGTAAACATGTATTAAAAGGACAGGGAAGAAAATGACCAGACTTGAAAGTTTTTCATCTCGGTGATGAAATTACTGATGTTTGTGGCTTTATCGTTTCAGAAAGACCTACGATAGGCAGGATCTAGGCATTTTATAATACTTTACAATGGAATATTCCATTTATTCCATAATTGGGGACAATATAAAAGAAGAGCTACTCTCACTATTAGCTCCATTCTCTTTAAATAAAAAACAGTAAGTGAAATGGACAGAATCTTTCTTGATGATTCACAATCCCTGGTTTCATTTGAAAATGTTAAATGTAAAGTTAAAAAATAAGCAATTAATAAAATTTGAAGCCACATACATTGGGAAGCATGATGAAATCTCACATCTGACTCCAGTCCATCAGGGAAATAAGTTATGTCTTAACCCAGGATATCTGTCTCATATATGTGATTAGTTGCTTAATTGCCATCAAGGTTGTCCAATAGGATATTTCAGGATCACAAAGCTTTGTCAATTTAACTCATTTCACTTATGATTATTTTGCTAACCTCTTACTGTGTCTAGTTTATAAGTCAAACTTTGTAATAGGCATGTAAAAATAGGAAAGAATACAATGTATGTAAAATACTTTAATATCTATGATTCCATGTGTCCACTGGAGTTCTTGAAGCAGAACTTGTGGATAAAGGAGACAAACTCTATAGGTAGACTATATAATTAACTGTATTAAAATTAACTATTGATACAATCAAGAAGATATATTTTTATTTGGAATTCTTTGGGAATGACTTAAAGAAACAATATTTTACTTGGATTTTCAAACAGTGAAGAGGATATAATTATTTCAAGACAAAATAATTGAATCAACCAAGACCACAGGTTCAAAATATTGTTGGTGTATGTGTGTGTGTGATAAAAACATCCAAGATATTTCTGGTTTGCCGAAAGATAGGTGTGAATTAAAAAATGGGGCTCAAACATAAAAATTGTGAGGATGGCATAGGACTGGGAAGAGTGTCTTTCTGTTGAACACAGTGTCATGATAACTTAAAACGATTTCCATGGCAGTGAACATTAGACAACCACATGAAAGGCACTAAAAGCCATAAAATATATAAGTTTTGAGGCATCCTAAAAATAGCTTTCATGAATGTAAAAATTATATGATATGGCGGTTATGTGCTTATGTCAATTTCATGATTGAAATATAGGAGTGGAGTCTAGCCTGTTAATCTGGAGATAGCCATTGAGGAGCCAATGAGGCCTCTGTGTGGGCATGGCTTTCTCTTGAGAATTCTGGGAAATCTCGCGTTATTTCCCTATTGGAGAAGAGATGCCATCTACTCAGTTCTTTGGAGTTAGTCTATGAGATGACAAGTTACTGGCAAGATGGTAGTATGCAAGGAACTAGAGGAGCTAGAGGAGAAGCCACACAGCCTTACCCTAATGGAACCAGACCTCTGAAGCTGGAGAAGACACGTGGAGCCCTGCCAGTGTTGAGTTGCTTCTACCACCACTGGATGCTGTTGATAGACCCTGAGCCCTAGAAGCGGAGAGTCATGGGGAGTCCCCTGCCAGAACCGGGATTCTGCACCCACTGACCTGTTACTTCGTGAGTTGCAAGGAGACTTTAAAGACTGGTATTGGGCATATGGGCTAATATCAGACTTATGACTTTGAATTGGACTGGGTTGGGATGCTTTCTCAAAGGCCCATTCCTCTTGTATATAAACCATACCCTTATATCTATATGCATGTCTGTGAATTTGTTTCTCTAGTCTACCCAGACTAACACATTAGAGCTTTACTTAATCAAGTTGTGTGTGTAATTTTGAAAGTATAGATAGGAACTCACATACTTTTATAAGAAAAAAGAAGCAAGTTAAGAACAGAGTGATTTCATTTCTAAGGACTATTAAAACAAAATTTCAGCAACTGGGTGAACTTAAAGAACATTTAGTTCTTTAAGGGTGAACTTAAAGACATTTATTTTCCTAATCCTTCTGGAGGTTAGGAGCTCTGGGAGCATAATGATTGTGCATTGGGCTGCAATTCCCAAGGTCGGCAGTTCAAGACTATCAACATCCTCTGAGGGAGAAAAATATGATAGGATAAAACATTTTCATTTCACTTTGACCTTCCTAGATGATAAGACAAAGAGGAAAATATTCAATATAGAAAATTTTACTAACATATTTTAAAAATAAGGACTTAATATAAAGTAGAGCACTTCCACTCTAACACACATGGGTGTCCATGAATAAAAATTGCATAAATGACTACTGGTTTTATATCTATAGAATTCATTTCCAAATGTGGGTTGGGGACTGGCTTAAGGCTAGGTAAATTGATTTTGCATCTATGAATTTGCCAGATTTGGGTCGCTTATATGTTGCTCTGATGCTTGATATCATCCCATAAGTACTTCAAATACCTTAGTCATCTATTGTAAGCAGGTTTAAGTGGAGGTTCCAGATAAATACAGATGAAGTAGGTAAGCCTAACCATCGACAGAGCCCTATAAATCTACTTCCAAATACTAGCAAGCAAGAATCAGGAAGTGAGAGCAAATGCTCAGGGTTCAAATGAAGCTGAAAGAAGTTGATAAGCAATTCTCCAGTGGCCAGACCCCATATGCTAATTGCCATGCATTCCAGATACAGACATTTTTCATTGTCCCTTTAAATATCTCCCTCACCTACACACACACACACACACACACACTACTGAACAGGACTTCCTGGACCTGTTGGCCTAGGTCATGGAATCTCCTCCAGGAGCTTCCTGTTAATAAAGTTATTAGTGTTTCTGCAAAAAGGGGGGGGGGGGAGAGACAGAGAGAGAGCGCAACAAAGGAACAGTTGCCAATGAGTTGATTAAAACTCATTTCAGCACCATGCTCAGAATAGAACAACACTTTATAGAATTTTCAAGAACTGTAAACTTTGAGAAGCCGATTATCTTTTCGGATACCTCTGCATGGGTTGGAGTGCATAATTGTTATACAACCCAAGTACCTCCAAAGCTCTGTGTATCACCTAGTATTGTTTGAAATTCATCTTTGAATGTATCATAAAGAAGGATTATATTAAATTAGGAGAAGAACACACTCTTAAGTAAAGTGGAGGACAAAATAAAGTGAACGTAGTAAGAAGCAGATTTTTTTTTTATGATTCCTTAATGGTCAGAACAAATAAATACCATACTTCAACTGTAGCATACTTCATTAGAAGTTTGTGTTTTTATCAACTACTTTGGCAAGATCACTAACTTGTGATAAACTTTTGAGGCAAAGGATGAAAGTAAATATAAAATCTAATCATAATTTAATTTTAGAAATGCCAAGACCTGTGATTTGCCAATCACTAGCTCATCTCATTTTAAAGATATTTCTGATAAGAGTTAAAGCATAGATTAAATGTATTGTATAATAAACTTCAAAAAAGTGGTATCATTTTAAGATATTTAGCTTCTCTGCTAAATATTTGACTTTTAAACAGTTAAACATTTGACTTTTGAACATTATTCAAGCCAACTGGGGTTAATTTCAAAAAAAGGAATGAGGATCTGCTTCTGAAAAACTAGTTTTGAAAACACTTAGGAGTAGAGGTCTACTCAATAGCAAAAACTTTGGTTTTGTGCTTCTGAATTTTATAAGAATAGGAGCAGGAATCATGATGGTATTTAATTAGTAACTAATAAGATGTTGAAAAGGGAATTTACTACTCATAAGAATCTCAACTCCTGAACTATAAAAATACAGAAAATATCTACTCCAAAAATTGGAGAGACAGAAATTTTTAGTTGTTTACTTCATTTTATTTTGCTTTCTCTATTACTGTAGCATTATATTTTACCATATTCACTTAAATATTTTAAAATGTTCACTTTAATAGAATATGGGTAATTTTTAATTATTACTATCAAATGGATATAATTTCATTCTGAATAAAGTTCAAATATGTGTATACATATACATATAATTGTGTGTAGTGGACATGTAGATTTGCAATGTTGTGAACAAATTGTGTCTCTGCATTTTAAAATGGCATGTATTTTAAAGTGATTTCAGCTTTGCTAAAATTGTTCATTTCAAGTAGAAATGACTTAGTATTAAGCAGTGGGTAATGGTTAGCAGCTAGCAGCTCAAAATAGAAACTAAAAAGTTGTAAAAGGGCTTACTCAATCATGTGCCTTATTCTCTCAAAGAATCTCCTATTATAGTATAAACTCCTTTAGGGCAAAAAAATAAAAGGGGAAAAACAGACATTTTGCTATTCCTCATGCTCTCTGTTTGATATTCATTTGAAATTCAAAAACATAAGAGCCTATCACTACTGTCAAATAACTAGGACATATACCAATATACAAATAAAATTCAAATATCCCATTTTGTATTTACATGAAGGTCACATTCTTATCCTTTGTTTAGTATAATGTTTATTATCATTCATTATTTCTATTTTTATTAATCTACAGTTAAATGACCTTCTCAGAAAATCTCCTGTATGTTTTTTCTAAGGCCCACAATTATAACTCTCATCTTTTACAACTTTCTCTGCATATATCATAAGTGCTTTAAGTATGATAATGTAAAACTATGATAATGATGGTATTGAAACAAAAATGGATATGATGAGGAATCTGAGTGCAATCAGAATACCAATTATGGCACCCTCTCATATATACTCAATTAGATAGGGAAGGAGAATATTTTTAGACGTTTATTTTACCAAGAAGACATGACATCTAAGCAGAAGGAAAAGGACAACTTCCTTTAAAGTTGCTGTTCCAATAGTTTATAATGATTATAATAAGGTAATAGGGGTTACCTTGATAAAGTTTGCCCTTAGAGCAATTTTGTATGGCTTTCTAAAAAAGTAAATACACATTACACTCTGTTTAAATGATCTACATTTACAAATGTTTACAATATTCTATTTTAACAAAAAGTGACACATGGACAGTCTATTTAATAATATAACCTATTATCCAATATACATAACTATATATAAACAAGGTTTTTCAACACAATAAGAAATATACAACCTGAAATCAAACTGCAATGCATGATATGATGTGTTTTTAGATTAGTTTAGAGATAGAATTGCAGTATCTTAATAATGCTAACAAGCATGAGGAAAACAGCTTCCACTATTTAACAAACTTTACAATAAGTTGCTTTATAATCTTCTGATATCTGTTCTTAATCTTGGTTGACTTTAATCTTGATATGTGTATTCATTTCCACTCCAATAATAATTGAGATTAAAGAGTTCCTGACTATATCCCATATAACTAAAGTAGTATTACCATTGGACCAATATGTAGATCTCACCAAGTTTAGAGCCAGCTTTACTGAATAGCATACATTAAGGGAAATGTTTCAGTAAGAGTTTTAAAAAAGAAAAAACTAATATTTTCATTTTTGTAGTATAATCTCTGCATTTGGTGGGAGAGAAGCACAAATATGGCAAGCAAAATACAAATTTTACCCCATATTATAAATTAAAAGAAGTTGAATTTACATTTCCTGTTTTCTGAGTAAAAGGAGCCTTGGTGGTGGGTGGTTTAAGCACTGGGCTGCTCATTAAAAATGACTGTTGGTTCTAATCCACTATCTGCTCCTCTGAAAAAAATAAAGTGGCAGTTTATTTCTATAAAGATTACAATCCTGGGAATCCCATGGAATAGTTCAGCTCGATCCTATAGAGCAACAATTAGTGACTGGAAGTCAACGGGCTTGATTCAGAAAATGCTAAGTGAGTACTGCTTAATGTACAATACAGCACACTCACATCACTTGAAATTTTTGAATAATTACACCAAATCAGATAAAACTCAACAGATGTGAATGCTTTTGATATGTTTTACATATGCTGATATATATGTATATGTATATGTGTGTATGTATATATACATATATGTATATGTATATATATACATCACTGCCCTCTAGTGGTGGGAGTAGGAGGCCCAGCCTTTGCTCCTATGAGCTGGAATCGAACCTCCATCCCAGTGAGACACAGTCCCGCGCACAACCACTACGCCACCGGGGCTTAGCCCCATATGCTGATATATTTAAAGTATATTACTCATATAATAAATGTGAAGAATAGTAATGAACATGATTTTTCTTTTTTCATGCTGAATCGTTAAATCTCATGTGAATGTTACGTTCGCAGTGTATCTCAATCAGGACAAGTTAGATGTTGAAGAACCAATAATCACATATGACTAACAGTTGCCACAATAAACAAAGTCACAAAACCCAAGTCACTGCCAGGGAGTGGATGCTAGCTCACAGTAACCCAAGCAAACAGAGTGAATGCTTCATGAGTGTCTGAGACAGAGCTCTTTACATGAGCGGAAAGCCCTGTCTTTCTGCTGGAGTGACTAGAACTTTCAACTTGCCGACCTTGAAGTTAGCAGGCCCAAGGGTAACCACAGTGTCACCAGGGTTCCTATCTTAGGAAACAGTGAACATCTAAAGCAGAGAGATTCCTTTTTAGGAATGCAGTGTCCATGAATTAATGCCATTACATGACAAATAAAAGGAGAACTAATTTTGTAAACTTTGGATGTCCATTGTCATTGACCATCTTCTTCTGGCTATGGGGTGGGGGGTGGGGGGTTGTGGAAGGCCTTTCTCTCCTGTTTAGACATTGAGGATACCTGAAAATTTCCCACTGCAAAGGGGAAAAAAGACTGATTGGTCCAACAAAGTACTTCCAATTAATGGGGACAAAGCACTGCCTGGAAATCACAATTTCCAAAAGTTCCCACTTGCCAGAGAATTGATCTTGGAAGACATAGTATTTTGGTGTGGATTAGAATAATGGAAATATATAGTCCACATATCAGAATAGCATTTCAGAATGATGTTAATATTAAGTTAGTGTAGTCTTTCAAGGAACTGTGAGTGATAAAAAGAAACTGCTCTGTAACCTTGACAATTGATGTGATAGGCCAACTTCAGCAGGAAATCTATAGTTGGTGATCAAAATGAACCAGAATGCCACCTAACAAATGAAGGACAAGTGCCTTTATTTCTTACATTTGAGTTGTGCACCAAAGGAGCCAGTATGAGGAAGAAACAGAAAGAGAAGGATAAAAAAAGCAGACCACAAAAGTATCCTCACCCCACCTATAAGTCCAGAGAGGTGTGATGTTCTCATAAAATTCTTTCCAGAAGAATTCTTCCATGGAACCAGTACTTACTCTACAGATAAAATAAGTTTGTGCTAAGCAGGGCTGTATAGAAAAACCAAACCAGGACACTTATGTGTGTGTATATGTATATGTAGACATATATATACATATATAATGTGTGCGTGTCCATACCGTGAGAAGGAATATAGTGGCTAATTAGTCCACACAACAATACAGAGGGTTCAGTTCAACTTAATATTGTGGAACAGTTAATATACTGAAGATCTTTCTATTATCACTCAAAGGTCAAGGAAGCAGAAAGAGGAGCCAGGCAAGATAGACAGAATCCTCCCTGCAAGCAGCAGACAACAGGGTAGGGTAGCTACAGTCAGTAGTTCTGGGAGATTAGCCAAGCAGGTCCTGATGGGATCTCCAACTCAAGGGATGTATGTGCTGCACCAGGATCCACCAGCCTCCAGCTCAAATGATGGATGTATGTACCGACAGCGTAGTTAGTGAAGCAGGTCTTGAAGGAGCCTCAAGCTCTAGCAACATGATCCATAAGTTAGTTTGGCTCACAGGTCATGCAGCACATGGTTGAGGCAAAGACCTAGCACAAGCAGAAGCATGCTGGTCCAATCACCAGGGAGGAAGAGAGACAGGATGCCAGCTGTAAAAAGTATTTATTTCAGTCACCCCCAATCAAGCTTCGACCCGATTGAACTTCACTCACATGTTCCTATAGAGGCCTAGTTGGCACAATAACCTAACTCTCATAAAGTCTGTTTGAAACTTAGAATCACCTAAAGTTTAGTTACTAGATAATGCCACTAACTACCTAATGCCTAAAATAAGGATGAATTGGTAATCCTGACTTAGATAATCGCATAAAGCCTTTCCAGAATTGTATCCCTATGACTTGTCACTTCCAAATAAACAAGCTAAATACCTTCTCACCTCAATTAAATTATTGTGAGCTACGTGATAAAATGTATAAATGTAGGAATCGAGACATAGTAGTTGTTGCTGGAGAGGGAGAGCTAGCCTGAGCAAACGGTGTGTGCTTGTTGTTGTTGTTGTTGTTATTTGGTGGCAGCCAGTCAGTTCTAAGCCATAGAGACTTTATGCACAACTGAACCAAGCATTTTCCTGCTCTGTGCCATCGTCCTCACGATCATTCCAGTCCCTGGGTCAATTCATCTTGAGAGTCTATGTCAGTTTCCCGGCTCATCTACTTCACTTAACATGATGCACTTCTCCAAGACTGCTTTCTTCTGACAACATGTCCAAAGTATATAAGATGAAGGCTCACCATTCTCCTCCCTGAGGAGAACTCCCACCATACTTCTCCCCACTTATTCTTCATTTTGGCAGAACAAGGTAAAATGCAGAGGCTGATTGTTCTAAATACAGATTGAATGAGTATGGTAAGAAAATAACAACCCTGAAGACCAGCTTTCCTGATTTTAAGCCATGCTACCCGTTCTGCTCATACCTCTTGATATTTGTACAAATTTAGTATGGACACAATGAAGGGCTCTGGAAACCCTAGTCTTGCCTAGTTATCCATGGTAGTGTATGATCTACTTGGCATAGTCAATAAGATACAAGTACATATCTTTCTAGAATTCTCTGCTTTGAATCAAGATTTAGCTGGCATCTGTGATGATGTACCTTGCTCCAAGTCCTCTTCTGAATCCAGATAGCAAACTTTTATGTGAATGTGATATTTACATTTTGCTATAATTTAAGTATTCTGTCAGGTCATCTTTCTTTGGAATGTGTTCCAGTCAGTTGGCCAAGTAGCTAACTTCCAAATTTCCTGGCATAGATGAGTAAGCACTTCCAGTATTTGTTCATCTTACTGAAACAATACAATCAGTAATCTATCAATTTCTGAGGCCTGATTTAGACTAATATTTTCAAAGAAGCTTGAACTCTGACATTCCTGCTGATATCTTTTTTCTTGTCTTTATAATAAACTTTGCTTGCATTCTTCACAAATGATATTTTTGATGTCTTCCCACAGGTCATCAGGTCTTCTGTCATTAGTGTTCAATATGCAAATTTTCTTCTTGAGAAGTTCTAAAAATTCAAATGGGATAGATTCAAGGACTTATTTTGATGCTCCTGAACTTGTTTTAAAAATTATTCACCTTTAGCCTGAACTTACATATAAACTATTGACTATCTAGTTCATAGACAGCCCATGGCATGGTGTTAATTGCTGATTTTCAGTTTCTTCATCTTCTTATGGCAGAGATATAAATCAGTTTGATTTCTGGATAGTCCATGTGGAGAAATGTATTTGTATAGTCAGTGTATATTTGAAAAATGTATTTGCAATTAACAAAATGTTGGTCCTAAAAAATACTATCATGTGGGCTTCAGCTTCATTTTTTTATTTGAAAGGCTGTATTTTACAACTTCTCTTCCTTCCACTTTGCATCCAGATTTTGCAATACAATCATCAAAAATTACCAATGCATTCTGATTGCATGTTTGATCAATTTATAATTGAAGATGTCAATAGATTTCTTTCATTCCACCAAGACTAGCTTTAATGGTACCTAAGTTTGATTAATAGTTATATTGATTGGATTTCCTTAAAGGCTTAACTAGAATCTTATAACTGACAACATTATATTTCAAGATTGATTTTGAAATCTTTCTGGTAATTGCTGCAACACCATTTCTCTTGTGTTATTCCAAGTACATATGGTTTTTTTTATTCAAAGATACAAACCAGTCTATTTCAACTTACTAATGCCTAGGGTTTCATTTTTTATGCATTCCATTTCATTTTTGGTGACAGCAAATTTCCCTAGATTTATACTTCACACATTACAAGTTCCTGAAAGAAAATATTAATGGTTAGCAGGTGTCTTCTCGAGGTTCTTCCTAAGGATTTCAAAGATCTCCTCTGGCTACACAGAAGGACAGAAAAAAAATCCACATCTTCCAATGGATAATTCCTTTGATGTAAGATGTGCCTCCTCTCTATACCCTTTTCTATCCCTTCAGTCATTCCAAGAGGTAGCATGTTACCAAAAGCCAATGCTACTGAAGGAAGAATTCTAAGAATTGCTATCTGAAAACAAGGATTCAGAAATTGTTGAAATAGCTCTTAAAATGTTCCAGCAAGTTGATGTCTGTACCACGGAATTTAGAAAAACAGCTACTTGGCCAATTGATTGGAATATATCCATATATGTAGTCATTGCAAATCCAAAAACAGAACTCACTCCCATCGAGTCATTCCAACTTATACCATGTGGCAGTTACATAATATATCAACTTGAGCAAAGGGGTAGAGACTAGCCCTGGAGGATCCACATGGAGACCCATGTCAATGGTGAGATGTTTCCACCGGCACTGGATCCACAAGACTTTCTACCCATTGGCCTGTGATTTGCATTTGGCATCATTGCATGTGTTACATGAATCTGAAGATGAATTTATAGAATAGTATCAGACATATGGGCTAATACTGGACTTATGGGCTTAATCTGGATGGAACTGGGGTGTTTTCTTAATATACAATTACTCTTTGATATAAAGCTCTTCCTTATACAGAGATGAGTGTCTATGAATTTGTTTCTTTGGTCTACCCAGACTAATACAGAGAGGGTTTATACCGTGTTCCCTGTTGTGTACACAAAATCTCAAGTGATCTACAGCCCCTAACAATAACAATGAATTGTTATTGGAATGGATTGTTATTCATTCCAAAGAAAGGAGACTCATAAGAAAGCATAAATTATAGAACAGTTTCATTGATATCACATGCTACTCAAATTTTGCTGAAAACTGATGACAAGATTCACAGTAGTACATTGGCAGGGAGCTTCCAGAGGTGCAGACTTGCTTCAGAAGAAGACACGGAACTAGAAATACCATTCTTAAATCAAATGGAACTCAGCTGAAAGAAGAAAATACAAGGAAGATGTATTTTGTGTGCTTCATTGATTATGCAAAGACATTTAACTGTGTGGACCAAATCACAACATAAATGAAACACCACATCACTTCCTTTTAAGTATATTTCAAAAATTACAATTTATCGTTCATTTTCTCTAAGAAAATTATTACTCATGATGTGCCAAACTGTGTAATGAAAGTGAAATGCATATAATGCTGTAGCTGAACAAACCAAAATTCTTACACTTGTGTATTGGAGAATTTTGAATGACATAGGTAAATTTAAATCATTTTCATTTAACTTTCACTTAGTTTTAAAATATTCCATTTTAAAATTCATGTTTAAGGACCGTATATTTTAACTTTCACTTTAAAGGTCTATATTTCATAATATATTGTGATTTATATCTAACAATATAAATAAATCTTAAAATATTGGAGATCTTGTTTTCCTTATACTTTTTGTGTATACTTTTTGTGAGATTAATTTTTAGAACAGTGAGGTGAATAATTCTGCACTGCCAAAAGAATGGCAATGAGCATTTTTCGAGTCAATATCTACACTAGTTGTTATTCCATGACATCCTTCTAAAACAGTTCTGAAACAAAATTAATAAAAAAAGCTATATAACTGATGTAGAAAAAACACTGCAATATGGAACCATTTTTTAAGGAAAATTCCCTTCTTGTTTGTACATCTGTGTTAAAATTTCATAGGTACCTCTCTGAATCTTTCCTTTGAAAGAGGTTTTATAAAGTGGGGCTTCTCAAAGTAGAAAAATAATTCAGAGCGAAGTCCAGTTCACCAGTAAATGTGATACTTAAAGCTAAAAGATAACAGTGCACAAAAATGGAGAATTGCCATCTGTCTCATAAAAACACAGAAGCCTACGCAATGCCAACCAATATGTTCTGTCAAAGAAGTGACTTAAAATATGTTCTGCTAACACTAAAATGGCAATAAGCAATTTGAAAGGAAATGTATACTTCACCAAATTGTCCCCTACAGTTCATAAACACCTCTGTTTGTGGCCTTGGAGTTTATCAAGGCTGTGGGAGACATTTATTGACTTTTTCTTGATCTCCTATTGCCAAAACACACCAAGGTTAACACAGTTACTCAACACCTTTGATGCAGGCAGGAAAATGTTTGACTGAAAAATGTGTGCAATTTAACAAAGCAAGCAGCAACTGCCTGCAGGAAGTTCTACAACCACAATCATTTCAAAATGTCACTGTTAACCTGATGCCATGACAGCTGAGCTCTCTGAGCAAACCTCTCGATGTCTGTTAAGAAGAGACAGGTCAGCTTTTAAGTAGAGGTTTATTTTCTCTACTGTGTTATCCTTGGAAATTGGATCAAAATTTGTGATTAAGAAGTATTGGAATAAAATATGTTGGATATAAAACACATACATATAATTCTTTGTATCCGAAATCTGTATGTCAAGATTTTTTCTAATGCATAGAGGTCTCTCTGTATGATATAAAATGAAAATAAATTAGATAGAAAATGTCATTAATTGTTTTCAACTATAGTTTTGATTCATACCAATTCTATATAACAGAAGAGAACTTCTCTATAGAGTATTCTCAGATACAATTGTTACAGCACCAGATGGCCAGATTGTACTTTCCTGTAGTCAGTGGGTGAATTTCAACTTCTACAGTTGTGGTTAGCAGCTCAGCATTTAACATTGTGCCAGCAAGACAGTTTCAGGTTGGTAAGTAAGTAGATAGGTAGGTAGGTAGGCAGATAGACACACAGACAGAAAAAACCCACAACTATACCTATTTATCTATCTGTTCATTGATCTGTCAATAAGATGAATTGATAGTGACTACAACCAAGGGCACAAGCATAAATACAATTTTGAGGATTGTGGGAGACCAGGCAGCATTTTGTCATGTTGTATCAGATCAAATTGATGTCACCTAACAACAGCATTTTTCTACCTGACTGTATCATATGAATGTCTCTAATGTCTATTAATGTCTCTAGTGTCTATTAATTCAGTTTGAAACATGAAAAAGAATGCACTAGGTTTGTTAACACAGGGTGTGTGCTTGAAATCCTTCTTTTGCAACTGCTACTTTTTTGCAAGCCAATCAATACTTATAAAGCTACCTCCTTTGATATTGCTAATTGTGAATTCACAAATTGAAGAGAAAATTAATAATCTGAAAGAGCACTCTCCAGAAAGCAAAAGAAACAAAATGAAGCACAAATATGAGAATTTGAACCTGTGCTGCTATTGACATGATGAATGATCTTTAGTAAATCAAATTAAATTGTACTTCTGGCAAAAGTGATGGGATGGTACAGCATTTTCACAACACTGTTAAATGTGTTACTTTGTTGACAAAGGGAGACCATTAGGAACAATTTAGTCTTCAAGTAACAACAGCTGTTTTAAATCCGAAATGACCATAAGTCAGGCAACAAAGAGCAGATTCCTTCAGACCATGCTTATATGCCTCCAATTCACATGATAAGCAGGATACCTTGTTATTCTGATCATTTTCATTTGTTTTAATTGCCTGCATTTTCCTAACAAAATGTTAGTTCTTTGTTTTCTCTACGTAAGTATATAATCTTCAGAATAATGAAGTAGAACAAGCATAATTGATGTGCATTACAATCATATACTTCTCTCTTCCATATTAAAGTTTGTCTTTGCAAGAAAGATCAATTTTAAAAATAAATAAAAATTAGTATTAAATATTGCCTGGTAGCTGTTTAGAAAATATTCATGTATATTCCCTAACCAAATTTATATAAAAGATCATTCAGCTAAGCCAGTTCCTTTTACTAATGATCTAATAACTAAAACAGTAAGAAGAAGACAGCTCATTTTTAATAGATAATTTGAAATAAACTGAATAACTGGGTTAAACCTAGCAAAAAAAAACAATCTTCTACCATAATGTCAAAATTTTGTTGATGTAAGAGATGTATTAATTAGTGAACTCATACAAATGAGGTGGAAGGACAAATTTACAGATTCATCTTAAGTCTTAATACAACTCAATATTGACAATAGTCCAAAGTGTGAATAAGCAAACGTGGTGAAGAAAGTTGATGGTGCCTAGCTATCAAAAGATATAGCATTTGGGGTCTTAAAAGGGTGAAGGTAAAAAAGCAGCCATCTAGCTCAGAAACAGCAAAGTCCACATGAAAGAAGCACACCAGCCTATGTGACCATGAGGTGTCCAGGGGATCATGTGTCAGGTATTAAATAACCCAAAACTATATAATTGTGGATGAGAGGGAATATGAACTGGGGACCCAAGACCCATCTATAGGTAGTGGGACATCGCCGTACAGAAGGGTCACACAGAGAAAACGAACCACAAAGGGTTTAGTGTGGCAATGGTTAAATATATAACTTTCCTCTAGTTCTTCAATGTTTCCTCTCCTCCATTATCATGATCCCAATTCTACCTTACAAATCTGTCTAAAACCGAGGATTCACACTGGTCCAGATGGGAACCAGAGGCATAGGGAATCCAGGGATGCTGGGAGGGTGGAGGGAGGGTGGGGTAGAAAGGGGAAGCCAATCATAGAAATCTACATATAATCTCCTCCAGGGAAGAGGGTGCAGGGAGACACTGGCGAGTGCAAGACATGACAAAACAACAAAAATTTATAAATTAAAAAGGGTTTGTGAGGGACAGGGAAGCAGGGAGAGAAGGGAAAACTGAGGAGCTGATTCCAAGGGCTTAAGTAGAAAGAAAATGTTTTGAGAATGATGAGGGCAACCTATGTACAAATGTGCATGACATACAATGGATCTATGGATGGATTGTGATGGGAGTGCATGAGCCCCCAATAGTATGATTACATTTTTTAATGTCATGTAATCTATTAGTCTTCTCCAATAAAATGGAAGCAAAAAATAGCAGTGAATTTTCATTGATTTTCTATAAGTCAATCATATAAAGAAAATTTTGAAACAGTATACACTATGTTCTTCATGTTTTTAGCTGACTCTTTCAGGATCTTTTGCAACAGATTTGCCCAATGCAATATGCAATTTAATTTTGTAATTTCAAGTAAAATGAAACCCTTGAAAGCTTCAAGCTGTACTTGTTCATCATGATCATGATTGTTCTAATTATGAGGATATCTTTCTTTATATTGAGTTATAATGCATACTGAAGGTTGTAGCTGTTATATGATCACTGAAGGCAAGTGTATGCATAAGTAAATGTGGCGAAGAAAGCTGATAGTGCCCGGCTAGCAAAAGATACAGCATCTGAGGTCTTAAAGGCTTGAAGGTAAACAAGCAGCCATCTAGTTCAGAAGCAACAAAGCCCACATGGAAGAAGCATGTCAGCCTGTGTGACCATGAGGGGATGAAGGGATCAGGCATCAAAGAACTAAAAATTATATCACTGTAAATGGGGAGGAGTACAGGTTGGGGACCCAAAGTACATCTGTAGGTAATGGTTACTCCTTTACAGAAGGGTCACGGGGAGGAGATGAGCCAGTCAGGGTGGTGTGTAGCAATGATGAAACATACGACTTTCCTCTAGTTCTTCAGTTCTTCCTCCTCCCCATTATCACAATCCCAATTCTACCTTACAAATCTGTCTAGACCTGAAGATGTACACGGGTACAGAAAGGAACCAAAAACACAGGAATCCAGAACAGATGATCCCTTCAGGATCAATGGTGAGAGCAGTGATAATAGGAGGGTGGAGGGATGGTGGGGTAGGAAGGGGTAACTGATTATAAGGATCTACGTATAATCTCTTCCCTGGGTTATGGACAATGGGGAAGTGGGTGAAGAGAGACAACAGACAATATAAGATATGACAAAGTAATAATAATTTATAAATCACCAAGTGTTCGTAGGGGGTATGGGGAGGAAGGGGAAAAAATGAGGAACTGATATCAAGAGCTTAAAGACAAAGCAAATGTTTTGAGAATGATGAAGGCAGCAAATGTACATATGTGCTTGACATGCAATGACTGTATGTATAGATTGTGATAGGAGATGTATGGGCTCCCAATAAAATGATTTAAAAAAATAAATAGTTCACATCAGATAGAACGATTGTGCCATCAGCATTTTGTCCTTGTTATTAATGCTTCTTTGATAAATGGTATGATGCCATGATTACCAAAAGAATTGCCAGAGATACAACTCCCTTATACTATTACCCCCTAAAAGCTACTCTAATAATTGGTTCATCTTTTAATTTAGACTGATTTCACTAAGGATCATACAATGCCTTCTAATATTTTTTTCTAATACCTATAGAACCTAACTGCTGACATGAATTTTAATTATGACAGTAATGCATTGAATAGCTAGGAGAATACCTTGCATTCTTTGCCTAAAAACTACATTGTACTTCCATCAATGAATTAATAACCATGTCTGTATACATGAGATTGTCATTCTGGTTTGAGTTCATTACACACAACACACATAAGTGCTACACAGTGGATATAGAATAATGTCTGTTTTGGAAGATAGCTAGAAGATTGACTACCAAAAGGAGTGATCACAACAAATGTATATATTAAATATCATTTATGCTGTGGATATTTTTCTAAATTAAAGCTATGCTTAAAAATCAAAATATCTGAAAATAAAACATACTGCTTACCAGTAGTATATTTGCTAAGATTACAGTTCAAAAGCCATTTAAGAATCAGCTAACACATTAATTTATCACGAAAGCTTCCTGAACACTGCAGCTTAACAAGGATTGATTCCTTGTAAAAAATGCCCCCAAGAGGGTGGATGTTTTCAAAGCTGAGTTTTGAAACACAATTTAGAGGTATAGTCTTACCTATGATGCAAGTATTTCTTAAGCACAGGTGTTTTTGCTACATTAGCATAAACATAGGAACGACAAACTATAATTAAAGACTGGCTGAAAAATCATAGTCTGCCTATATGCTGGCTGGCTATGAAAAAATAGAAGCCAACCCTCTCTAGATCTAAAAATAAGGACAATCAGCATGGCGCTGCTTCATGAAGCAGCGTAGACATACTCAGTCATCTTGGAGGCAAAGTTACTAAATGACAGTAGTAAATGTTGGAAATGTAGGGGGGAATTGACCGTGTACACCCTTCTCTTTGGGAATATGAAGTTTTCCTGGTGGGAAAGACTCACTAGGTTATTCTATCGTTCTTCAACTATATGTGAAGCGACTGCAACTCCACCATCTGTCTTGAAAACTGTTTGAGAAAGAAGTGGGTAGACTGGATTAAAAAATAGAACTCAAATGATTATGGAATCTACAGCTACTTGTTTTAACATAAGAGAATGGAGGTGAAGATAATAAATGGCAAAATACTAAATACAAAGGTTATCATATGTTAAAAATGACAATTATTTCCAATTTCAGTTGAAAGTTTTACTAGGAGTTCACAAATGACTCATCTTACAAAAAAAATCCTTTCACCAGCAAGTCTTAAAAATGGATACAGCCATCAAACTCAGCCTGAAAAGAAGGTTTTTTCATGATGAGTGATATACTGAACATATTTTAAAACATATGGTCAGTATTTCTGGGAACAGAAGATCTCCTCATCTTATAATAATAAGCATCATCATCATGTATACTGTAGCTATCATCAACTACTGAGTCCTGTCCTCCCAAGAGGGAAAATTAAATAAACATCCTTCCCTATTGCTGGTTTTCCTTTGGTCTCAAATTGGCACCATTTAGTTTACTCATTTCTGATTTGAAATTTTGGGCAATCGGTAAGCACTGCTTCTGATAATATTATAATTAAAATAATTTCTAAGTCTTCACTTACTTTTCTTTATATAGTTGGAAAGAAAGGGAAATGACAAAAATGATTTAATGCAAGATTTAAATTACCTTTTCATAGTTCCGATTGCTAACCTATATGTATAAACTTAAAGAACACCTTCCAGGCATTAAATGGGCTCATAGCAGTTTTCAGTTTAAACAGATTTCAAGGCAAGCCTCCATTTGAGAGTTGATTTATACTTAGAATGCACTCAAAATGCAATAACAACAAACACACTATAGTAAGAATGTGATTTCATAGGCACTAAATAGTCAAGAAATTGCACCTCTTAAGATTAAAAAGTTTATTTTGCTACAAAAATTATCTTGACGAAAATATCTTGGCTGTAGTCCACAATACATTATCAATACATGAAAATCTTATGTATAGAGCACTACAGGTTACATTGTACATGCTCAATAAATATTTAGTGGATAAACACAAAAAACTCCAGATGAGCAAATCGGTAACATTAAGCCACAGCTCTGGTTAGCTCACATAAGATTTTCCTCTTAAGCTGATCAAATGAGTATGCAAATATTACCCTACAGGACAGAGTAGAACTGCCCCTGTCAGTTTCTATCAGGAGCAAGCCTCACCTTTCTCCAATAGAGTGGCAGGTGGTTTCGAATTGCTGAACTCCTGGTTCCCAGCCCAGCCCGCTTCATGTCACCAGAGCTCTTGGTAAAGCATTATAATAAGCATTGATGCCTACACCCCATGACAATTATGATCGATGGGAAAATACAAACACACTCACAAATGTTGATGTATCACTTAGTAGGGAAGGAAACAAGGACAAAACTGGAGAGAATCTCCTGGCGCTAACTAACCCACAATGTCAGAACAGGGCTCCTGGCTCGACTCCTCCACAAACCAGGTAATAAGCTGACACAAACTGTCAGAACCAACGACTGAAGAACTCTAGAATCTACTTAAAAACTCAGAGTCAACGAGATAAAGTCTAGTGAACAAAGCAGCAGTTTTGTTCTGTTTCACAAAGCTCTCTGGCATTTCAAATTGTCAGCCGATCACACCCCGGGGTTCTGAGTTGATGTAAGGGGTTAACCAGTTTGGTTTTTCACTGAAAGCTTGGAAATGTGAATCCATCCAGAGGCTACTGGGAACGGAAACCTAAATTTACCTCTTCAAATCCTCATTGAAACTACTGGATCTCTGTTCTACTCTGACATGTATAAAATCTCCATGAGTCAGGAACAATTAACTGGCAACTGTTTGGGGAGACTCCCCTCATCCGCAGACGATGCAGAGGCAGCCGGCAGCACTAACTGCGCAGGCTGCCACTAGCAGAGAAAGGAACATGGTATTCACAAACCTTTCTAGTGTTCGCCTTGGACAATCTGGGGGGCTTTCTCACGGACAGGTGCACAGGGCTGTCATTGTTCGTGCCTGGCTCTCAGTGTTTTAAGCTTTTGGCCATATTCCAGGATAGTTTGCTGACAACATTTAAAGGTGATTGTATTAGAGCTGGCTAGGGACAAGGTAGAACAGGAAGGAAATTATTGACAATTGAAGTTCAAAGGCAGGAAACAAAGACTAAGCCATAGTAATTGGATCATCAAACGAAGCATAGAAGTGGAAGCTATGGGGAGGCTGGACTGGTGTCTGTGTAGCTAAAGAAGGATGGGCAGAGCATGTCTGACTTCTGCTTCTTTGCAGCCGGGAAGCCAAAGGAGGTTAGTAAAGCCAAGAATCCCCAAGCATCACAATTTCTGAAATGGGTATGCTAATGGTTCTAAATATTCTTTGACCCTGGTTATTTTTTAACTAGATTAACACCAAATCTGAAGTTGATTTAAATTTAACTCTTTACCTATATACTTGTAGAAAGGCACCATTTTCAGAACATTTTATTCAGTTTTTGTGATAAAATTAGGTAGCTTGGATGATATTCAGGTCGTCTTATACTCAAGTATATACAGTATGTCTTATGACAGTCTTTTTGAATCTAGGAAATTCTCTTCACTTCAAATTTATATTTTCTCCTCATTGTTTAGTAAGATAAAATCCATCCAAAATTTAATTAACCATACTACAGTGAATAATGTAGTTCTAATTCAGTTTCTAATGTAGTTTAACCACCAGGATACCCAACCAGTCCCTGTTATTCTGTTCCAAAATATTTAATTACCCAAGAAAACGTTCATCCATGCAATCACTATTTCTCATTCTATCCTTTTTATAGTTCTCACAACCTACTTTTTATTTCAAATAATTTACATATTCTGAATATTTTCTACATGGGAATCATATAATATGAGATTTTGTATTTGCTTTTTCTTAATTCATGTTGCATTAATTCATTCAAACTTCATTCTTTCTATGGAAGAATAATTTCCATTTTATTAATATAGCACATTTGGTGATAAATTAAAGACTACCTGGATTATTTCTGTTTTATGGCTATTATGAGAAACATTGCTATGAATACCCTCAGATATTTTCCTTTGAATGTTCATTTTCAATTATTTTTGTTATTAATTCAGAAATTGAAGGAGCCCTGGCATCATCACAAACTCACTGAGATGCTCACCCCAAGGTTGGTGGTTCGACACCCCCACCCCCAGGTGAATCGCGGAGGAGAGAGACTATATCTGTAAAGATTTAGTCTTGGAAAACCGAAGGAGATTGGGTTGAAAACCCCAAATTCTACACTGACCCATAAAGTCCCTATGATTTTGAATCCATATAGAGGGTAATGCATTTGGTTGGGGTTTTAACCAGAAATGGAATTGCTGGATCATATGGTAATTTTATGTTTAACTTTTTGAGGAACTCCCAAACTTTTGACAGTGATGGGGCAATTTTACATTATGAATAACTTTTGGAAATCTTCAAGCTAAAGCAGGCTCGCTGGGCCTTGGGACTCCAGGCAGAATAGTACAAGTGGAAGCTGTTTGTGCCTTGTCTGATAGAAGTTGGAAGAGTAGTGATTAGCAGTATTTCACAAGTAATTATGCTAAGGTGTTGAATTTTAAAATCTGTAGGTACTAAACACATGGGTTTTTACAACAATAGAACAAATATGGGGCAAGTAAAGTAAGCATAGTTTCCCTTGACACTACTTATAATAAAATGTTTACGGTCATTTTGTATTTTAGTATTGCATATATATAGAATTCTTAAATTGCATGTGATCAACATTATCAATGTGTTATTTTAACAATTTTTTCCACTTAAAAAAAAACAGGGCCTGAGCCCTGGTGGCATAGTAGTTGAGTGTAGAACTGCAGCCCATTGGCTTGGTGGTTCAAATCCAGCAGCAGCTTTCCAGGAGCAAAGCTGGGTAACTCCCATGACCACCAGAGGGCAGTGATGCCAAAAAACAAAACAAAACCAAAAAAAAAAAAATAGCATGCTACAGATCTTTTGACAGCAATGATTTTAAAAGGGGAAAAAGTTTGGTCTAGACCACATGTATCTATCTTTAACAGTTTTTTTCATATATAATTCACAAACTCTTCAACTCAATAGTTCAATCATGTTAAGAATAGCCATATAATCATCACCACAATTAATTTTAGCACATTTCCTTCGTGCATCTGTCATTATTAGCTGCCCATTTCCTTCCAAACTCCCCTAAAATACCCCCAAGAAGCCATTAATCCAGTTAAATTTTCTCTAGATTTACCTATATTGGATTTCATATGCAGCAAATGGTATTTTAAGAAGAAAACAAAAAAACTAACAAAAATCACAAAGTGAAACAGAAAACCTTCAATAGAAAAGAAAACTGAGTATATTAAAAGAAAACTAGGACAAATTAAAATGAGTTCAAAGGGACATCAAATGAAAGGGTGTTAAATTTGACCCTAACTGAATCTGCAGTATCGAGTTTCCATGCCTCCTGTTTGGTAGCAAGACTATTCACATCCTGGGTCTATGGTCAGAGGGAATTTATTAGAGGCTTAATTCATGTGGATTTCCCAATAACTTTTTTTAAAAATCCTGAAACATCTATAACATGGGCAAAAGGGAGAATAAATGATAAGATACTACACTTTAACTTAATTCCATCTACCATAATTGACTCTTCAGTGCTCTCTGTGTGATAGCAAGGTTTTTCACATCCCTCACTTCAAGTACTAGTTCCCTTTTAAAATACTGATTCACCAAATTTATGTTTTTTTATACTGAGGATTGTATAAGTTTGTGAAAGTTTTAAATTAAACATTGTGAATTTCTCCTTAAGATTTTAAAACTACAGGCAAGTCTATCAGTACCTTTTATTAATAATTTTCTATATCTATGACTTATTAGCTCTTCTTCTCAAGTTTATAAGATCCTTATATTTTCTACTTGTAAGCTTGCATATATGCAAATATATAATTCACATAAATTTATTTCTTTTTTTTTTTAATTTTATTGGGGGCTCTTACAGCTACTACAACATTCAGTACATCATTTGTATCAAGCACATTTGCACACATATTTCCACATACATTTCCCAATATTTTCCACCTGAGCCCTTGATACAAGCCTCTTTTAAAAAAAAACCTCCCCTTTCCCTCCCCCCCCTTTTTAAAAAAATTGATCATTTTATTGG
>PVJH01017816.1:0-46855 GCA_004026705.1 Nesogale talazaci
GTGCATCCTGGCCCACTGAGCCTTCAGGACAATAATCCCACTCAGAACAGCTAATGCACAAAGAGGACTGCACGACCAGCCCCATTATGAAATACGGCTACCCTCGCAGACCCAAGGCCTATTGGGGCCAGGAAGAAGAAGTAGGGTCAAGATTATACCCTGTCAGACACAACCACACCAATGCAAAACACTAAGAGTGTGCAACAGAGCGTAGAGTCACAGATGGAGTGCCAAGGATATACTTTGGGGCCAGGGTATTGGCGACCCATCTGACTGAACCAGGGGCCACTCAGGGAGGTCAACTATAGACCTTGAACTTTATACAGGTTTTTATATTGCTATTATTTTTATGATTCTGTTACATATTGTATAGTACATTGAGGGGGTTTCTTGCTGTTGTTATCATTGCTTTATTTGCTTAAGTTGCTCCATTTTAGGAGACCTTTCTTGTACATATTACCACCTCTACAGGTCTATCTAGACAAGAGAGAGTGGACAAAGAGGTTGGAGGCGAAAATGACAGGACTGATGGTTCCAAGGTAGGGGACATTGAAGAGGGGGAGGAGGGGGAAAGGTGTTGATGTTGACCAGCCCAGGAAAAAGGGAATAACAATTGATACAAATGCAGGGACAAGATGGGTGAAAGAAGGCCAATAGGGATTGATTAAGACTAATGTAACAGAGAAAAAATACTGAAACTCAAATGGAGACTGAGCATGATAGTGGGACAAGAGGGAAGCAAATGGAAACAGAGGAAGGAACTAGGGGATAATGAACAATTATAGAGGTTCAAATACAGGTATGTACATAGGGGCATATATTTACAAGTGAGGATGAGGAAAGAGATTAATGTGTATACTTATAGGATTAGTAGTAGGACAACAGATGGGCACTGGACCTTCACTCAAGTATCTCCTCAGTTCAAGAACACTTTGTTCTATTAAATTGGCATTCCAAGATGCTCACCTTTCCAACATGATCACTGAAGACAAATGTGTGCATAAGCAAAGGTGGCAAAGAAAGCTGATGGTGCCTGGCTATCAAAAGATGGAGTTTCTGGGTACTTAAATGCTTGAAAGTAAACAAGCAGCCATCTAGCTCAGAAGCAACAAAGCTCACATGGAAGAAGCACACTAGCTTGTGGAATCATGAGGTGTCAAAGGACGAGATATCAGGCTTCAAGAACTAAAAAAGCACAACATTGCATGCTCACTTTCCTGATATGATCCCTGAGGACAAATGTGTGCATAAGCAAATGTGGTGAAGAAAGCTGATGGTGCCCGGCTACCAAAAGATATAGTGTCTGGTGTCTTAAAGGCTTGAGTAAACAAGTGGCCATTCAGCTCAGAAGCAATAAAGCCCACACGGAAGAAGTACACCAGGCTGTGTGACCATGAAGTGGTGAAGGGATCCAGTGTTAGGCATCAATGAGCTAAAATTATATTATTATTAATGAGGGGGAGTACAGATTGGGGACCCAAAGCCCATCAACAGGTGAGGTGACAACCTTTTGCAGAGGGGTTACAAGGAGGAGATGAGCCAGTTAAGATACAGGGTAGGAGCTATGAAATATGCAACCTTCCTCTAGTTCCCATGCTGCCTCCTATCCACTATGATGACCCCAATTCTACCACATAAATCCAGCTAGACCAGGAGATGTACAGTGAAGTTAGAAACATGGGGAACTTAGAATAGATGATCCATCAAGACTAGTAATAGGAGTGGTAATACCAGGAGGGTGGAGGGATGGAGTAATAGAAAGGGAGAACCAACTTCATGGATCTACACGTAGTCTCCTCTCAGGGACATGGACAACAGGGAAGTGAGTGTTGGGACACTTTGTACAGTGTACAGGATGAAAAAAATAATTTGTAAATTACTAAGGGTTCAAGGGGAAGGGGGGGGGAAGGGTAATATAGGGAGCTGATAATGGGGGCCTGGAGGGAGGGAGAATGTTTTGAGAGTGATGATGGCAATGGGTGTGTAAAAGTGGCCTGCATACAACTGATGTTGTTTGGGATTGTGATTGGGGTTGTATGGGCCCCAATAAAATTATTCATTAAAAAAGGGGGGGGATAGGGGAAAGGGGAGTTGTTTTTTTTTAAGAGGAGCTTGTACCCAGGGCTCAAATGGAAAATGTTTCGAAATGTATGTGACAACATGTGTGCAAATGTGCTTGATACAAATGATGTACTGAATGTTGTAGTAGTTGTAAGAACCCCAAGTAAAATTATTAAAAAATTTTTAAAAATTAAAAAAAAGAAAGAAGAAAATGTCATAAAATTGACAATTATTGTGCAATTCTTCTTGATATGATTGGATTATTAAATTATATAATATGTGGAGTATATCTCCATAAAACTGTTTAAAAAATGAAGTCATAACTGAAGGCAAATGTGATTTTTCTCCAGAAATGAATTTTGCAGAATTATACAAGAACAAATGAAAATGGAGCTGCATTATTTAATGACAGTTCCTTTAGAAGTTCATTTGTTATTGCTGTTAAATGCCTAATTCTTCATTTTTTTCTTGCATCATTTGACTCTACCTTTTATCCTTTAATTTTCTAAGATTAACAATATGCTTTCAATAGATAGATTTTGCTTAGGTTATTCAGAGTTATTCTCTTTTTGCTTTATAACAAAAATTATAAAGTTGAAGAATATAGAATAGATGTATATGGAAAAGTTCCCATTATCAATTACATTATTAGTAAAATAAATGCAAATTCTGTTTGAGGACTTCAAAGAGAAATGAAACTATTCTGGAGTGGTCAATATTTATTTATTTAATTTTCTTAGATAATTTTATTGGGGGCTCATAAAACTCTCATCACAATCCATACATCCATCTCTTGTGTCAAACACACTTGTACATTTGTTGCCATCATCATTCTCAAAACATTTTTTTTCTATTTGGGTTCTTGGTATCAGCAGCTCATTTCCCCCTTCCCTCCACCCCTCCCTCCTTCCTGAGCTCTTGATCATTTATAAATTTTAATTTATAAATTCTTCTTCTTCTCATGTCTTATACTGTCTGATATCTCCCTTAAAAGGGTCTAAAATTATCAATCTCCAGTTACATATATTTTTGAAGATTACAAGAAATCCATATTATTAGCTGGAAAAAATAAATGGTTTGTATAAAATAGAAAGCATTTGTGAGTGGTCAAAGACTAATGGCATTTGTTAGCAAAAAAAAAAAAATTAAGTATTTATTCCACTAACGTATACACCAGGAAAAAAGACTAGCAATATACATATACTTAAAAAATAAAACAAAGCCACGAATATAAACTTTAATGGAGCAAAATTCTACTCTGCCATACATGTTTAGATTATGTATGGTCATTGACTCAGTGGCAGTTGGTGGTGGTGCTGGGTGTAATGGAGAGAATAAGCCAGCATATGAAATCCAGGCAACCTCCTGGGCGAGACAATGGGGCAGTTTCTGGGAGGAGGTAAACATTTACAAGCATCTTCAAAATTAAGGACATTCTAAGTTTGGAGTGGTGCTATTTGTACCCTCAAAGATTTACAGCTTCAACCATCTCTATGACTTAGAATGGTTTTGAAAGCACTGTTTTGGTATGACTTTTAAAATAAACTTTTGGGAAATTAGGAAATTAGTCCCTTGTTCTGAAAGAACACATTAAACTTCACACAAATACTTGGTACTTGGTACCAAGTACTTGGTAATATAATTAAACTATTTCTTATAGAACCAACACCATAATCAACTCTTTCCCAAAGACAAAATGCCAAATCACGTTAGTTATTATATTCGGCTTTAATTTCATGACCTATGGATAATGTGGATTAACTTTCAATGTTTGTCATAATCCCCTTTCCTCATTCTCTACCCTCTGTCTTAAATTGTATAGATCTCATCCAGTTTTTCTGTACAGTCACACATTGCTTAACATCTATCAAACATCCTGTAAGAGAGGGAGATTTGGACATTTGAATATTTTGAACATTTTGATTTGAACATTTTGAATGTAGGTCTAAAGCATAGCATTAGCATTCACTAATTTTCCAACTTCATGTTTAATAATCTTTTGTTTCACTTTCACATTGATAGTTGTCCCTTACCTCTTGCAACTCCTATCACTAAAATTTATTTTTCTGTGTTTGGAAGTCAAAATATACTTCACAGAAATGTTTTTGAAAGAAAATTTGAGATAATGCTGCAAAGCTCCAGAGAAGAGCAACCCATGATTTGGATGCTACAGCCTATGGCTAGAGGCATACACTGTTATATGGTAAACTTAGATGTGAACAGTGTTATATTGTCATAACAATAACGATAGAAAATATGGTACACTGGTATACAGCTAATTATATAGAAATCTATTATAGCAATCAAGATATAGGTATATAAGTTATATATGTACTGCTTATTATATCACCTGATTACCCAGTAACTTTTTATACAAGAAACGCGAGATGCAATGTTACATGGAAAAAAGCTGCTGGCTTTACTGTTTTGTGAACCGTAGTCTAGTCTCTGATCAGAATTTGTGTGCTCTATTTTAAAGGTTGAAACCCTGTTGGCACAGTGATTACGTGCGGGGATACTACGCCCAAATCCAGCAGTTTGAAACCATCAGCCGTGCCTTGGAGAGACCAAGACTTTCCATTCCTGCGTCTTCCTATCTTGGCACCCTCGAAGGGCAGTGCACCACTGTGATGCAGGGTTGCGGGGCATAGGACTGACTCTGTGGCATGGCTTAAGGATGATAAAGTCAGAGTGAAGGCCTATGATGTCAAGTGTTTATGGTATATGACTGCATGTTAGGAAAGAAAAGGAAAATGGATACAAACAAGCTGACTAGTGGGTCAAAAACTGCATCCACGATTCTCTGCCTCCCGTGCTGACTGAGAGGGAGAGGGCACTGAGCGTGCAGGGGCTCCCGATTCGCTGGGAGGCCTGAGCACCTGTCAACGTCGGGACCCAGTTGACTACAGACAAGGAAGTGCACATGCATCAGGATGGGATCGCTCGCCTCGTGGGTGAGGGAGGCCATCTGTTTCTGTATCACACGGTGGAGAACTCCCGTGTGTATCACCTGGAAGAGCCCAGGTAGTTGAAGACAAACCCCCAGCAAGCTGATGCCGGGAGCTCTTGCTCCGCTCCTACCCGGAGTTTGGGTAGGGGACCTGCCCTGCAACAGTGTGGCAGCTGGCCAAGGACCAGCTGTCCTTGGCCACCATGTTATATGACAAAGGGCTGATGATGACCAAGAAGCCTCTAACCTTAAACTAGCTCCTTGTAGATTGCTGGATGCCAGACAGTAGAGGTTTGCCCTCTTCACTGTCACTTTCGTGTGAACCAGTGGTTCATAAACTTATTTGGCCTACCACCTCCTTTCCAGAAAAAATATTACTTAGCGCCCCCTGGAAGTTATTTTTTTTAATTTTAATAGCAATTAAACAGAAATACATACAGTATGTCAAAATAAATTTGGGGCAAGTCAAATTATAAAGATCTTTTCATTCTAATTGTTTAAAAATAAAAACTCTATAGATATATTTTATAATTAAATATAGTAAGATAGTTTCTAACAGTTTAAACTGTTAATTAATTATTTTTTGATAATTTTGAAATATTTTTGTAAAACAAATACCTACTAATGAAATAAACATAGTATCATTAATTGTAAAGCACATATGATTATTACAAAATAAATAAATAATACTCACCAATTATAGTCGCACTATTTGTTAGCTAACTTTAACTTGTCACAATATCACAGCAATCTAACTTAGTTATATTACGCGTAATAATTACAGGAAATCTCCTCATTAATAGCGTGTTCCCAAATCTGCTGGTTCCCTGTGGCCAGTACTACCGCTGCCGTTCCAGGCTTTGGCGTTGCGATCTGTGATCGATCAATTGCATGAGTGGCAGCTGCCCGCAGCAATGCTCATCGTGCTCACGTGTTTTGGAACACCAATTCAGTGGCACCACAGGAACAGTAGCAGTGCGCCACTGCACAGACCTCAATGCGAATGAGGGAGTATGCGGGAACAGAGCCAATGTCCAGGATGTTGTTCAAAGAAAAATTAAGCATTATGAGCGGAATACATAAATCAATTTTTCTAAAGCTTCTCTTTTTTCTTTTATACGTTCACTGCCCCCTTACAGTTACTCATCGCCTCAAATACACCTGTGGCCTTCACCGCCCTCCTGGATCACTGCAGCGCCCGCCAGAGGGCGGTGGCGCCCACTCTGGGAATCACTGGGTAAACATTCACACTCTTACCTGGCTGACCTCATTGGACCGTGTGTTCACATTTACCTTTATAGCAGCTTCTACATCGCACTCTCTCGATGGCCGTCTGGGAATAGTCACCTCATCTAGGTAAAAAATAAGATGGTTAAACCGAAGGGGCTGTTATTTGTTGCAGTCTCGTGTGTGCAGTCATTTCAGAGGACCGCCTTCATCGACATTCTGGCGATTCCCCATCCGATGAGTCGCCCCTGCTCTAGCGTTCTGCTTGAGATGTTAGAAAGTCTGTATCTGGAATTTGCATCCTTCACCTGGATTTTCTTTCAACCATTTGGGAGGGCAGGAGTGGGGTCGATCTCATGTTTGTTATTATGAGTTTGTGTGGACAACGAAAAAGTTTAAATGAAAGTGCCAATGACTGCTAAAAATATCTTTTTTCTTCCATTACATCAATGTCATACCTAACTTTCTAAAGACTCCACTGCTCTTACTAGCTGCGACTATGTTTTTATGACTCATGATATTCCCATGAATTGGTTATACATTTTCATTGTTTCATAGGATTTTCAGTACCACATTTTTTAGAAGTAAATCTAAAAAGAACCTTTTTGGAAGGTGCTTCTGAATAGACTTTAGCACAGTGGGTCAGCAAAGTCTTTTTCAAGTGGGTCATTTTCCTATCGTTTTTCACAAAAAAATTTTGCTGGTGAGTCACATCACTTCTATTTTAGATTATGCATTATCTGAGAATACAGATAATAACAGCATTATATAGATGGAATAATCCAATATACCTTAAATATAGAATTAAAAATTTATTATCATCAAATCTATATTTACAACTTCAAAGAATTCAGAAAATGTTACCAGAAAAATAACACCATGCAAATAGAATGAACTCTTATTTAATTAAAACATTTAATAATTTTAATAGCTTCCTTGGTGCTGTTTCATTATCCCTGCAAAGTTTGAGATAGTTGGGTGATAATTTGGTGTTTTTATTTTATTTTATTTAACTTTTTTTTTTTAGGCATCACTGCCCTGGGGGTGGGAGTAGGAGGCCCAGCCTTTGCTCCTGGGAATTTGGTGTTTTTTAAAGAACACAGGATTCTGAAGTTTTCTTAGTTAACCTGTTTGAGCATGAAATGAGAATGAATTGCATTTGGAAAAATACTGACTCACATGAGCAGCTGGACCCAAAAGTTGATAGTAAAATGAAACCAACTTTATCAAAGAAAACTTGGAAGGAAGTGTAAGATTTAAGTATATACTTCTGCATTTGTAATTCATTTATGAGCTTTTACTGAAGAAAAATATTTACATGTTTGTTTCACTAAGTCACCTGGAATAGAGCTATCTTAGAGCAAAAACTTTTCTATTCTTCATAAAGTTTGAAAATTGCCTGTTCCTTGCCCTCAAAGTGTAACTTTAAATCATTGAAATGATTAGTAATATCTGCTAAGGATTTTAATTTAAGATGCCAATTTTTATCTTTGAGATGAGAGAACCTTACACTGATTTCACTAATAAATATTTCAATTGCATCAATGCATTCCACAAAGCGACTTAGAACCTTTCCTCTGCTTAACCAGCGAATTTCAGTATGCATTAATAAATCACTATATTCAAACTCAATTCTTCTAAAAATGTCTTAAATTTTCTGTGATTCAAGGCAGAATGAGCTATAATGGTATTAGTAATTTTAATCACTATGCTCATCATTTCATTTAACTGCTTCGAGGAGATGTTTGCATAAATTTTCGTCATGAATTATACAATGGAATGAAAGTAGTGGCCTTCCAAGTTCCTTCTGCAATAGGTTTACAGAGCCAGCATGTTTTCCTCACATTGCTGGAGCCCCGTCATTTGTGACAGAAAAATTTTTTTTCTTCAAATCAAAAACAAATAAAAAATTGCATTTTAAATTTAATGAATTCTTGAACTTTCTTTCAAATGTCAATACCTTTCGTAGTACCTAACATTGGTGAAAATACACACAACTCTTCATGACTATCTGGAGAATCAATAGCTCCATAAAGAGCAACTATTGTCAGCCTCGCAACGTTATTTATGCTCGTGCCATCATCCACCGACAGGTCCAATGAGATCTGTCTCGTTCAAGTCAAACTACGCATATTGCTTTTCATTTGTTCGGCTCCTCTTAAAGCAGACAACCACCGACAGCCGGCTGCTCACGGCTATTTCATCAAATCGCAGCGATCGCCCTCTTCCGCCGGCCATCGCCATCAATCAAAAGTACCCACTTTAGCTTGCAGGCAGGAACACCTACCGGTCGTCATAATTCAGAATAATGTACTGGGTCACTACAATGTTCCCAGTAGGTTACTAGGTGAACAGCG
Organism: Nesogale talazaci; assembly: GCA_004026705.1. NCBI lineage: Eukaryota > Metazoa > Chordata > Mammalia > Afrosoricida > Tenrecidae > Nesogale > Nesogale talazaci. The sequence continues at coordinate 8,596 of PVJH01017816.1, forward strand.
GGTCATGGGTTGTGACCTGCACTCTGCGGGAGCATTTAACTTTGTGGTTAGCATGCGAGTCCTGCTTCCACCACTAGGGGATAATTCCCTTCTATTAGCAGCCATTTAATATTTGCTTTGCTTACAGATAATTATTTGCCTATAGTACTTACCAAAATACACTTTTATTCCTCAAGTATTTGATTTATTTTTATTCATAATGACAAAACAATAAAAGCAAAATTTGTGTTACAAATGAATAGGGAGGCAAAAGATTACAACTGACTTTTTGAGACTGTAGTGCTGTGATAAAATGAGATCATACTATGGCTAAAATTAAAATCAGCAGATTCGAGGTAATACAAACTACTGCATCTCTCATTTCCTGATAGAGAGATTTAAAACTCAACTCTACAGTTTGAGATTTATTTTATTTTTTGAGATTGCAGCTTTTTTTTAAATATGATACATTATATTAGCAATACACATATATTGGTGTGTAACACATCGTGTGATCTTTTAAAAAACTAGACCCTAATAAGCTTAGAAAATAGTACAAATGACATAAAATTTTTATGGATATTAAAAATACTGCTTACTTTAAATCACATAATTACTCATTGACTAAAACTAGCACTTTTAATGTTACCCTTACATAGATTGTTTGCATATTATTGATTAAAATACCAGTATTTAAACACCAGTTAATCTTATATTAATATCGCATCTTCTAGGGAAAAATTCACCCTAAGTAAAATCAAATTTAAAAAGTTGTTAAGAAGAAATTTTATAATCAGCAATAGTTTAAAAGTATTATTGTAGAATCAATTATAGAGATTTTGCAGTTTACTTGAAATATATTTAGTTTTAAGAAATCCTTTTGAATACATTATTGCATTTATAATTACTTCGCAAAATTCTATTAATCTTGAAGGTAGTGAATATGTTTAAAAATTTCCAGCCAGACATCGAACACTGAAGTTTTATTAAGAAGACAAATATATACTTCATAGTGCATATTCATGTAGATTTTAATATATTTTTTAACTTCACCAAATTCTGAATCTATATCAAGATACTGTTTTTTTCTAACATTGGTCATGTATGAAATTATTGCATCTCGAGATATGACTAGAATATTTCTAATCCATGTAATTGCTATATTTATAAATTAAATTACTTAGCCCCAAACTCTAAAATAATTTTAAACAGTACTACATTTCATAGGTTAATAATAGTGTAGAGTGGACTGTTTATGGCTGGAAAGAAGTGGACTGAGGATTCTACGCAGGCTCCATTTTTACCATACGACAGTCAAAGGACCAAGATCTCACCTCTCCTATAAAAGACTGCCCACACCAGTGCATCACTTCTGGTAGCTGGGAAGTTTACCTGTGAGACAGAGAGGAGCCTGAGCAGTTAAAACTTAAAAAAAAAACGAGGGCACTTTCAAGACAGGCAAAAGAAATCCTGACTTTCAAGCAACTTTAACATGACATTTATAATTTCTTTAATGAGGTCATGTAAGGATATCTTCTAAATACTTTCTATCAAAACTTTGTCTTTGCTCATAGAAACTTTGTGCAACATGCTATGTTATTCATATACAGAAAGCAGAAAAGAAATCTCATTTCTCAAAATAGTGCACAAGGATTTTGAATCTCATTGGGCTATAATAATTCTGATGCCTACCCCTTAAATGCATCAGAATCTCAAAACAATGCCATGCCAACATTAACAACAATGTTAATTTTCTATTAGATCTTTGAGTTGAAAAGGAGAAAAAGCATGCTAGCTTTTCACACATGGTCTGTAGAGATGGGAAGTGCCCCTAACCCAATGCACTGTGTCGGACTGCAGTACCAGTGGCAGTTGCTATCATGATGACCATGTGTGTCAGAGTAGACCTGTGCGATGGAAACTATGGAAGTCACAGCCATCACATCAATTCTGCCTCATGGAAAACCTACAGAAGAGAGGAGAAGTCACCTGTGGGTTTGTGAGATTGTCACTCTTTTTAGGAGAGGAGAGCCGCATCTGCTTCGTGAGAAGTAGTGGGTGGTTTTAAACTCACCATGGGGTTAGCAGCCCAACTCATAACCCATTATACCACCGGAGTGCCTCCATTTGCCCCATAGGGTTTTCAAAGGCACTTTTTTTTTTTTTTTTTGCGAAGTAGACTGGAAAAGGCAGATGCTTGCATCATATCAGAATTTAGATGGATGGAAAGATGGATTATATGGAGCTAGCCAACCACATCCGTTCACTATATAAAAAAAGGAGTTAGTGTTATGTCATATTGGCCGTGAAATGGAAAACACATTTCCCTTGCTCCTATTTCCATTAGGTCATTGTTGGGGAAAAAAAAAAGATTAAAATTACAACCCCCTATATTCTTATGGTTTTCAATTCTGAATCATGGCAACCTTAAAGGAAACATGAGAACTGCGTGGGTCGTCCGAGGTTGTAATCTTCATGTGATAGAATTTACATGTTCTTTCTCCTTCAATGCCCCTGGATTTCAGTTAATACTCAAGTACTTCACTTTGTCAATGATAGTCCACATTAAATATCAATCATTTTTTGATTTTGATCTGATTTTTCCAACTACATTTGCTTTCCTTACGACCATAATATTTCAACCTCAAACTGCATTTCAAACACCAAAGACATGGTGGGATTTCCCCTCCCAGATATACTTCCCTTTTTCTTTTCTAACCTAAAACTATGCTATCACTGAATTTCTTTGTAAAAATGTGACTTGTTAAATAGACTATCCTATTAACAGCAACGTTTCTAACACAATATAAAATCTAAAAATATTCTTGTAAGAAATGGATAGTATTGTGTCAACTTAACCTTGAAAAAGAAGAAGAAACGTCAGTCTTTGTCCAATAGCAGCCCAGAGAGCTCAGAAACAGCAATCTTAGTGCAGGCCTGGCAGACACAATCTACAAAGAACTTAATCAAAATAAGATTAAAAGTCCATAGCAATTTCCTTGAGTGGCCAGTCAGATATCCCCCATTACAGTCCCCACCAAGCTGCCCCTGGGGCCTATTTCAGAAATAAATTGGTTCGTAGATGAGCTGCTGCAGAAAAAGAAAATAAATGTTTTCTTGAGACTGTACCCTAAACTTTATTCAGGAATACAGGAGAAGATGAAAGTCATAGCACAATTACATGTCCTTTCTTTTTGCTGTTGTTGTTCTATGTCTTTTAAAATTTGTTAAAAAATTGTTGACATTACATAAATATTTTTATGCAAGGTGAATATTTTACTGTATGAGGGGTTGCTATGATTCTGAATCTGTTTGATGGAAGTGAGTTTGGTTTAGAACTTAAGGACTGAATAGATAACATTCAATACTTACTAAGGTAGCAATGGCAATCGTGATTAGGCAATGGTTGAAGAAAAAAATATCTTCAAATTATGAAGATTTACATACTGATTTTATTAATATGACTTGTCAAACACAAACATTGGGTAAATCCAGAGAAATCTGCTTGATACAGTATGAACCTGAGAGTCTGAACAAGGAACTTTTATTCTACAAGATACTTCCACACATTTTTTTAACTAAGAGAATAAATTTCTAACTATCTTAGTGAAACTTCAGAGACTGATTGGAATGTCCTATTTTTGCAATTTAAAAATAATCTACACATGTTATTTTTTGAGAAACTATCAGTGAACAATATATTACTAATCACATTCTATATCAAACACTTTGTGAGTTATCAACTATTTTATACCCACTTTCATATTCCATTGTCTTAAAAATTCCATGAAATGTCTATACATACATAATTTTATGTAAAGGGAAGCTAATGTGAGACGTTAATGTGAGGCTGAAGTGGGAGTTAGCCGGCTCCGGGACCAGGAGATAGAGCTAGATAGAGCATCCCAAGGATGCTACCAGAGGCCAGGCCCCCCTTCTCCCTCCTTCCCCTCCCCTTCAGCGACCCTCACGCCCAGGTGCAGAGGCTAACTGTCACAGGTAACTTTGAACAGTGTTGCTTAGCTCCAGACCTGCAGACAACAAAACTACAGTGGGAATTCCCTGGCTACTCTCTTTCCCCAAGATATGGGCTACAAAACTCTTCACCCCTGGCCTGGACAGTGTCACTCACAGGGCCCCAACTAAGGGCTCCTGTGAACCTCACCCAGGAGCTCAGGATGTATCCGTCCCTGTCTCCGCTCTCCCTTCCCTCCCCAGGGCTCTGAAATCAACCTCTAAAACGGTTTTCTCCCTTTGCCTTCTTTTCTTGCTTTCTGTCACCATATCCATATCATAGTTAAAAGGTGATACAAGCACAGGTCAGTGAGGATATGGTGTGTGGACCACATCTGCCCTCCACCTCTCAAGGCTGATGGCCACAAGGCAGAGCAGAACCGCCTGATTCCTCCCATCTCATTTCACCTTATTCTGACACCAGCAATCACTTTCATTCACTTGCTTCTTGTAAGCAAGCTTCGTATTGTAAATGACATGCGCGCTGCTTTCTCACCTCTGGCTTTCCTATTGTCAGGAGTCTGGGGCCACACATGCTGCATCCTTCCTGATCTGCTCTGACATCAACACTCCTCCCACACCACACACCACACCCCGTTCTACGTATATGCTAGACGCCATCCATCATCCCTTGCAGTGCCCATCCCAAACTCACAGACAATACTCACAACGAAGTTTTTTTAAAATTTAATTTTGTTAGGAAATGTAATGGGTTATCACAGGTCAGGATCTTTACAGTCATTGACCCACAGCACGACCTCTCTTTAGCTAGTAGCCAAGTTTCTCCCCAAACAAAGCCCTCAGAGGACAGCCCTTGCAACATTCAGAAAAGGAGAATGGAGTGTGTTGAGATGGAACAAAGGAAATATTTGGTGCACATTTAAATACTTTTTCTCAAAAACAAAGTTTTCAATTTTCTTAAATCTTCATAATTATTATTCCCCATGATCATGCTGTGTCCTTTAAGAAAATCTACCAAGGTTAACCCTTTACATTTAATTAACTCCACCCCCCAAAGCAAACAATAAAAGAGTCTCATTATCTTAGAAATGGATATTTTTCCTTGAATTTAACAGGCCACGCAGATCCCCCAGAAGCCTGTGCTATAACTCAACATTTTTCAAATGGCACGCTAGCAAGTCTAGTACTTGCATATTACTGAAGAAACTTGTCTACAGCCAAACAGTGATTGCAGAGACACATTAAAATTTGTTTAATTTGGAATAAAACCATGCATATATGGACTGGAACCTTAGAAGTAATGCTTTTTGATTAATTGTCCTATGATTGCAAGAATTCTAGAACCTTGGCCTTTCCTGGGCATAATGTCAGGATTTCATTAACTTGGCTCTGACTCCAGTGAAAGCATTGTTTCTTTAGAATTAAGTGTTCCCAAATTTGACCTCTATTCAATATAGCGTCACTAAAGAGTTGGAATTGACTCGATGGCAGTGAGTGTTTTGGGGAAGAGCAATCATAAGTTCTTTTAAAAAAGACCACTACTGGTCATTATCTCCCAAAGCCTGTGCTTGGGCTACAATCTAGTGACTGTGCTTGATTTAATGCTGATGTTTTACAAGAAACCATCTATGTGACTTTAGATACTATCATAACTTGGATAAGTATCATAATTGAAACAAGAAAGTAATAGTACTGCATGATACAAAATAGAAATTGATGCTATATGTTGATTTTAAAACAGAATAAAAGCTTTCAGAAGAAACTTTTGAATTGTATTTTTACACAATCATATAATCAGATGTCTACTAATTCACTGACAGCTACCCTGTAAGTTCTAGTTCATAGAGACTCATTAGGGACCATTAGAACTGCCCCATAGGTTCCCATCAATCTTTTGGGACGAAAAAAGTCTCATCTTTCTCCCGTGGACCATTTGATGATTTGGAACTAAAGACTAGGCAGCCAGCAGCTCCAGTGTATAATCTATACCAATAAAATTAACCTACAAATCACAAATGTACTTTGTATAAGACATTTTCCCATTCTTTTTATAAACAAATGCATGACATTTTATAACATATGTTTGATGGTGCATTAAAGAGGAAAGATGGAATTATAAGATAATAGCATATTTCAAAAAATTTGGTGCCATTTACATTCCTCATTAATTAATTATTCCAAAAATTTCATTTTAACATAAAATGTATTAACCATATGATCTCTGATGTTTTTGATAAGTGTCATCTGGTTAATTTCATTTCATAAAACCTTATGCAAAGTAGAATGAATGAGTTTCCAGTTTTAGCCAGGCTCATAATTGTTGCCATGCTTGAGTCCACTGTTGAGCCATTTTTTCACAATTAACCTTCTACTTTATCCATCACACTGTCCTTTTCTAGGGAATCATCTCTCATGATAACATGCCCAAAATACCTGAGATGAGGTTTCCCTGTGTGCCTTATAATTCTTTCAAGATGGGCTATCTTGTTCTTCTTGTAGTCCATTATAAAATAGACATTCTTTGCCAATATCAAAACCCAAATGCACCTATGTTTCTTAGCTCTTTCTTTTCCATTTTCCAATTTTCTTGAGAATAAGAGGCAAATGAAAGTATTGTGACTTAGCCCATGATCTTAGCCCTTTATATGATATATCTTAGTTCTCAATATGATATATTTGCTTTTCAATAATTTAAAGTGTTCTTGGCCAGCATAATCACTCAGTGCAATAATCCTTTGATTTCTTGACTACTGCTTCAATGAATGTTGACTGTGGAATCAAACAAAATGAAACTCTTGACAATCTTACTATTTTCTCCATTTTTCATGATGTTTTCTGTGGATACAGCTGTGAGGAAATTTTTATTATTGATTTGCAATCCATACAGATGGCGATAGCTTCTAATTTTCATCAGCAAGTGCTTCAAAACGCTTCTCTTTCAGCAAGCAACATTGCACTATCTACCTATTGCAAGTTGTTAATATGTCTCTGTCCAATTCTCTTACCAATTTATTCTTCACAGAGTCCAGCTTCTCAGGTTATTTATTCAGACACAGATTGAATAAATGTAGTAAAATAATACAATTCAAATTAATTTTAACCTATATAGTCCAAAGACTCTCCAAGTCCACTATAGGTTGAACATGAGTACAAGGAAAAAAATCTAGAATGTGCATTCTTCTCAATGTATGCATAAGTTATTATGATCCAAAGAATTGAATGTCTTCACACAGTCAGTGAAATTCAGGCAGATGTTATTTTCTTTTTGCTCTTTTGTGGGCATCACTTCTCCCTGGTGGAAGTAGGAGGCCCAGTCTTGCGCCTGGAGAGTTGCTGCTGGATTTGAACCGCCAACCCTGTGGGCCGCAGTCCCGCACACATCCACTATGCCACCAGGGCTCAGCCCCTAGACGTCATTTTCATATGCTTCCATCAGGGCTCTGAGTGGCTCTAAAGAACAAAATAAAACCGTCACACATAGTTGACAAGGTGGGAACTATATATCTTTCCCCTGTTAAGTGCTGAATCAGAGGGAACAACGTTTTGGTGAGCTTTAGAATAGTTAATCACGGTGCAAGTGATTAAAAAAAAAGTCAGAACTATATTGTATAGAGAAATATAGAAATGGTATAGTCCATGTTCATGCATTGGTATATTGTCTTTTGAGTTATAAATCCAGTAATTAGTATTTTTGACCAAGGCTATATTGTTTATAAACTTAGTGAGCAGACTTATCTATCTATCTATCTATCTATCTATCTATCTATCTATTTATCTATCATCTTTCTATCTATCTATCTGTCTGTCTGTCTCTCTGTCTGTCTATCTATCTATCTATTTATTTGGGCATCACTGCCTGCTGGTGGGAGTAGAAGGCCCAGTCTTGCTCCTGGAGAGCTGCTGCTGGATTTGAACTGCCAACTCAATGGTCTGCAGTCCCGCACTCAACCACTGCGCCACCAGGGCTCAGCCTGAGCAGACTTTAGTGACACTGCTTTTCTGTCAGTTTGTCATAGCGTGGTCACTTGTGTGTTGCGGTGATGCTGGAAACTGTGGTGCCAGTGCTCTAAATGCCAGAAGGGTCACATAAAATGACCACATTTCTGCAAAAATTCTGTTAGGTAGCAGAACAGAAACCAGAAGGTCTCCAAATTCAGGGCCTGCTCCAAATTCAGGCCCCCAAGCCAGGTGGGCAGTATACCTTGGTCATCTCAAACTAGGCCAGGTGGGTCTAATTCAGCAATGGGGCCAATCAGTACCTTCAACTATGCCTCCCAGGAGAAGGCCCCAAATCCTGGAGCATCAAAGCAGCCTACCAAAGCTGCTTCTCTGCCTTCTACTTGGAAGCCTATCTCTCTGGCCTCTGGCCACTACGTGTGAGGGTGTAGTCCATGAATTGCCTGTGTTGGGGGACAGTAAACCCTGAAACTCCCCTGTCTTTGGTAAAATCCACTTGGATCACAAATCAATCTTTGGCATGAGTTCTTCCTCATGCAAAGGCAAGAACTGAGGAATTCCTCATTCTAGAAACCTCACTCTTGCAGCTGAAATACTCTTTCAGTAGAAAAGCACATTTCTGAAGGATTAGCCACTGAAGAGCTGTGGAACAGGACTGAAACATTGTCAAATGCTGAAATACTCACGAAAGGAAACGGAGCATTGTCAGAGACAGTGCCAGATGAGAAGGACTTTGGAGGAGAATGCTCTCAAACTATGACTACAGAAGACCTGCCTTCTCCAAGTCGAGTCAATCATAATCATGGGTGGAATAGTGCTGCTGGAGCATGACTCAGAGTGAGAACAAACATCTGCAAATATGCATTAGTAATCAGAACTTGAGATGTACAGAGCATGACTCTAGGAAAATTGGAAGCCATGAAAACTTAAAATGGAATATGCAAAAATCAACATTATAGGAAACAAGGAGCAATGATATACTTGCATTGGTCATTATGAATCATAAAATCATAATTATGCTGGAAATTCAATAATCAGGAAGAATGGAGAGGCTTCCTGTGTTAGATCAGGTTGACTAGAGAAACCGTCCAATAAAATCACGTATAAGAGAGAACTTTATTTTAAAACAAGAATTGTACACTAAGAAAGCATCCCAGCCCATCTAGATAAAGTCTCCAATCCTGGTATTAGTCCATAAGTGCAATACTAGTTTATAAATTCCTCTTCAGACTCATGTATAAACACTTGCAATGATGCCAAATGCAGGAAGATGAGAAACTGGTGGGTGAAAATCTCGTGGATCCAGTGGCTGTGGACACATCAGCAGGATTCTGGCTGTCATCAGCATACCTCCATACGGTTTATCAAAGGGAGGGTGAAAGGGGGTGCAAGGGAGAGTGAGAACCACCTCTTCTGATGGCAGAATGAAGAGGGAGGAATTTTTCAGAATCCTCATGAAAAGGCCAAGCCCACAATAAAGCATTATCAGACTGTGACCTGAATGACAAACTAAACTCCAAATCTTTTCTATTAATATCCACAAGGTGACATGAGATTATGTAATACATTAATTTAAAAAAAGAATATTCCAAGATTTATCCTGTAGTTCAATGCTATGACAGTATTATATTAATCCACATTCTAGAAAATCAAATCAATGTAATTATTGTTTTCTTGTGCACCAACCACAAAAACTAGTGATGAATAAATCATAGAATTTTACCAAGGTTTTCAGTCTGAAATTTATTAGATATATAATCAAGATTCATTAATAATTATTGGGAATAACAAGGCAAGGGTTAGAAACAAAGAGGAAGGAATCAAGGTAGGAAATATGGCCTTCATGATGGAAATAGAGTTGGAATCCCATGATAGAATTTTGCAACACCAGAAACATGTTCATATCTTTTTTCAACAATACGTGGACTTTTCCAGATAGAATACACAGAAATCAAATAGATTACATCTGTGGTAAGACAAGAGGGAGAATTTGAATATCAGCCACTCAAACCAGGCCAGGGCTAATTGTGGAATGAATGACCAGCTGTTCATACTTATGTTGAGGCTGAAGCTGAAGAAAATTCAAAGAAATCCACAAAAAACAACTGAAAACATCTCAAGAACAAATTTGAGATACTCAACACAAATGACAGAAGACTTGATGAGTTGTGGGAGGACATTGAGAACATTACACATGAAGAAAGCAAAAGGGTCATTTAAAAGACAGCAAAGAAGGAAAAGGTCAAAATGGATATCTGAAAACAATTTTAAACTTGCTTTTAATCTTAGAGTAGCTAAGGTACAAAGAAGAAATAATGAACCCAAAGAGCTGAACAAAAATTGCAAAGAGCCCCTCAAGTCAAGAAGACAAAGTAAAATAATACAGCAAAATATACAAAGACCTAGCATTAGAAAAACAGAGAACACGCACGATATTCTAAACTGAATAAGCTAATGAGAAAATTCAAGCCTCAAGTTGCAATATTGAAAAATATATGGACAATATGTTGATTGATGCAGGTAGTATCAAAAGAAGATGAACATAAGCACAGAAGCACTCTATCAAAAATAACTAGTGAACATTTAAGATGTTGCACATGAACAAAGACCAATGATACTGACAGAAGTCAATGTGCACTGAAACCATTAATTAAAAACAAGGGACCAGGTATTAATGGAATACTGATTGAAATGTTTCAGCAAGCTAATGAAGCACTGGAAGCACACAATGTCTTATGCCAGGACATTTAGAAGACAGTTATTTAGCCAACTGACTGAAAGCGTTTCATATTTGTACCTGTTCCAAAGGCAGGCAGTTCAAGGGAATGAACCAGTTATGAAACAATATCAGTGATTTCACATGCAAGTAAAATTTTACTGAAGATCATCCAACAATCGTTACACGGACAAAGAACAACCAGAGTTTCAGGCTGAATTCAGAAGAGGATGTGGAATGAGGGATATTATTGCTGTTGTCAGATGACTCTTGGTTGAAGGAGAATACAGGAAAGATGCTTACTTGAATTTAATTGACTGTGTCAAACCACTGGATAACCTGGAGAAGAATGAAAATCCCAGACACTGCTTTAGGCTTATGAAGAAACTTACATGCCTCAGAAAGCAGTGGTGTAACAGAAACAAAGGCATACTCTATCTCACCACACTTACTCAATCTGTATGCTGAGCAAAGTATCATTGAAACTGGATTCTGTGAAGAATGGAGATTCAAGTTCAGTGGAAGACTTAATGACAACTGGTGAAATTCAACTTGCTTGATGAAAGTGAGAAGAACTTGAAGCACTTGCTGGTACAGACCAAGTTCTGTAGCCTACCGTCATTATAACTGTTCCGTATAACCAAAACCAAAATCCTCACAACTGAACTAGTAGGTAACATCATGGTAAAGGTAGAAAACTTTGAGATTTTCAATAATTTTGTCATTCTTTGCCTTACAATCAACCTTCATGGGAACAGCAGTCAAGAAAGAGATCAAAGAATAGGCAAATCTGATGCACAAGATATCCTTAAAGAATTGAAAAATAAAGATGTCATTTTGAGGCCTAAAGTGCACCTGACCCAAACAATGTTATTTTCAATGGCCTCATATGCATGTGAAAATTGGAATTGAAGATGAAAAACCAAAGAAGAATCGATACATTCAAATTACAGTGCTGGAAAAAATATATTGGGAGTGCCATGAACTTCCACTTTTTTTACTGCACAACCACTGTACCATGCTTAATGTCCTTTTCCAGGTATTGGTCTCTCCTAATATTATGTATAAAGTAAACATGCCAAATGTCACTATCTTGACTTCTAAGGACAATGATAGCTGTACATCTTCCAAGAGAAATGTATGTGTTGTTGAGAGATTTGTTTTTGGTCATAGGTGGTACTTCTAATATTCTTTACCAGCACTGTAGTTCAAATGCATGAATTCTTCTCAGCTTTCATTAGCTGATATCCAACTTTCATATGCACATGAAGCAATTGAAAATACCATGTCAAGAAAGGAGCCCTGGAGGCATAGATCTGCTAACTAAATCAGCAATTTTAAACCATCAGGCCCTCTGCAGGAGAAAAATGAGACTTTCTGGTTTCCTAAAGAGTAACCTCATCACTTGTCTCCCAGTTTGTCACATGGTAGTGGCTTGTGTGTTTCTGTGATGTCATTGGTATTTCCAATTTCACAGGGTCAACCAAAGTGAACAGGTTTCAACAGAGATTCCAGACTTCTCTTCTAGACACCAAAGAATGAGTTGACTCATTCTTTCAAGGAAGGGACCAGTGAAAATCTTATGAGTAGTTTTGAAAGATTTTCACATACTGAATCTCTAATGAACGGAAGCATGACATTGTCAGAGATAGTGCCAGAGGATGGACCCATCAGATCTGAGGGTACTCAAAAGGTGACAGGAGAACCTGATTTCTTGGAGTGCAATCAACACAACTATTATTCAAAGTTTTGTACAACTTTTCTACCACTGTTCAAAGATCATAATTGTTTCCTCCATTATCCTGCTGCATGTTCATTTTCTTTTAAACTCAGACCAGAAGCATATTTAAAATGAATATTCCTAGCAATATATTCTGGCCCTTTCTAAATGCGTGCCCCAAAATGATGTGCTAGTCTGGGTGGAGTAGAACAACAGATACATGTACACTGATATTCATATAAGAAAGAGTTTTATGTAAAGTATAATTTTACATAAAGAAAACATTCCATCACAATTCAGATCAAGTCCATAAACACAATATTAGCCCATATATCCAATGCCAATCTATGAATTCCTCTTAAGACTCATGAACTACGTGCAATGGCATGGAATGTAGAAAGATCACAGGGCAATAGATGGGAAGTCTTGTGGACCCAGTAGTATTGCAATCATCTCAGCACTGGCAGGGATCTCCATGTGATCCTCCAGCTCAGGGCACAAGTAGAGTTCTATGTGTCTTTTCAGCTGCAATGTCTCCCTGGGAATCAACTTGTGTCCTGCCTCCAGTGATCTATTCATCTCAGTAGAGCCTCCAAATGAGGTCATCAAGATGTGACATGATTGACAGGCTAACCTCCAGCCTTCACTTGTAAGTCTCAAATTGATAGTAGATTATGTAACTACTATATACCACTCTTTTCTTTATGACATTTTCACCCATCTCTTTAGTCAGATATAATTTTCAAACAAGCAATAATAAAATCATATCTCTACTGAACAGGATAATGCTAACATGTATATAATTCACTATGTGCTACCCTCATTTAAACTTAACATTCTGTAAACAAAACAAAAATATCTTATGCCTAACAATTTTGATTAAGCAACACCTATAACCTAATCCTATAATCTTATGAATATATTCCCCTATCATTCCTCCTGGGTGGGATTCTGATATAGAAACATTCTATCATAATCCCACAGATGGTAGCTCCTCAGCAAAGCTATACACCAAATATATTTCTCTTTAACTTTCCTTTTGAGAATAGAACTCTTACAAGAATTGCCTTTGACATCCTTGATTCTACCAAAAACCTCATGCATGTAATCTAAGCTTTTATTGTTAAGTATTTTAAATTCTCCCAGATGATCCCCTTTACCTAATTCCAAGAACACGTTCATATTTTAGGTGGTTAGTATTGCTATAATAGAAACACCATAGATAGATGAGTTTAACAAACATAAATTCATTTCCACATAAGTTAGAAGGTGAGAAGTCTGAATTTCAGATGCCAGTGTGAGAGGACGGCATTCCTTCTGTGTAACATTTGGGGATATTTCTTCTGAGGATGATCTGCTGGTTTGACTGCTCCCTTGCACTACCTTTCTCTTAGCCCCCTAGTTCATTTAATGTCATTTATCTCTCAAAAAAGATACATTAAGACACATCTACTATATTAATATTGATAATTGATATGACAAAAAATTTAAATGAGGTTAAGACCACAGAGTAATATTTACAACACATAATAGGGGGGTTAAAAATTCCTGGAAAATTGGAATTAAAAAGTAATTGACTTCAAGCAGTTTTCAAGCTCCCTGATATAGTTGAAGGTCATAATTTAACAAATAATACTGGATACATTTTACATATGTGTATATAATATAAAAATAATTTTGTATTAAAGTTACTTCTACAATAAAAATCTGGAAAATATTGATATGTTATTAATTATACCAATAATTCCACTATTGAAATGTTTTACGTAGTGTGGGTTATTGATGAGAGATGGGCATAGTATTTAAGTCAGAAAAAGTTTTCTCTGTGGACTTTTCTTTCCTGTTTATTTTTCATATATATTTTAATATGTCATTGCTTCCTGAACCTGTTTATCGTGTTTAGCAAAATTATGAACATTTGAAGTCATATTTCAAAAGAAATGAAGCTCTGACTTAGGTTTTTTAAAAAAGCCTCAGCTAATCTTTCTCCATTTTTTTTTTTGAAGCTTGACTTATCAATATCTTTCTTCAGGGTTTATAAGCTGCCTCATTTCCACCAAGAAACAAGCACCACCATACTGATCCCAACTCACAGAAACCACGTAGGGAGGGTCCAACTGTGTCTGCAAGTTTCCAAGACTGCGGCTCTCTCCTCGAGGGGCAAGTCTTGTCTCTCTCCTAAAGAATGGCTCTTGTCTTGAACTGTGTACCTTGCAGGTAGCAGCCCACAAATAACTCCTGTGCTACCAGGATTCAAACTCTAAACTCATCATTCCTGCCATATATATGATTTTCCCACTGATACCTTCTATTATATTATTTCAATCAGACTCACTTAATATTTTCCTCATACAATTCACCACAGTATCGGCCAAATAGGTACATTGTTTCAGATAAATTGGAGCTACATTGGAGTAGGGGCAGTTTGGAACTGCTTCAATGCATTCAAATAATCTCTTTATATTTTTGAACAACCCAATGTTAATGGGTTAGTGCTCCACCAATACAATCAGATATATGGAAAACCTTGATATTATTAGAAAAAAAATAAATGACTGTGGAGTGCTTTTTTTACTATTGTAGTTTGGTAAGCTATTTCTGAGAATGTTTTATGAAGTTTAGAAACTAAACATGAGGATAAAAGAGTAGCCAATATAAAGCTATAGGCGAAAAAGGACTTTGTAGAAAAGAGTTCATTGAGGGACAGGAGAGTAAATAAATGACTTCATAATGAAAATTTATATTGATCTAGTTCTGCACAAATATGCAGGATTTGGATCGAAAAAGGGCAAGAGAGAGGACTTCCCAGTGTAAATCAATAGCATTAGCAGCATCAATCTGCCATAAATATACATAAAGTGTTTGTTCAGTTTTCAATGTCATTTATCAAGTCATTTTATGCTCACCTGATGTTAAAATTGTCCAAGTGATTTTCCTTAAGTTTATCACTATCGGTTTTGATTTTTAATTAACCTGAACACTGTTTATAACCCTGTGATTTTAAAATAAATCTGATTAAACTTCACAGTGTTCATCTAGGATGACAAATATACCTTCATTTTTGGTGACTCTAAAATATATATTGACTAAAGATATTTTATTACGTAAACCTTTATTACATAAAAGATCTATTTGGCATTTTATAGTGGGCTTTTTATTCAATTGTACCATAATACTCTTAGAATAAAAAAGGGAATCTTCTAAAGAAAAATCACATGCCAATTATCTTTAATTACTCTCTAGCTCTTTCAGCTAAAAGTAAATAAAACACATACTCTCCTTTGATATGGAGCTTTTGTCTCAATAAAATTTTTTTTGAAGTTCTATGTGAAAAATGTCTTATATTTTCTATGATATTCTTTCTTTTTAATGTCTTCTTTGAACTTACTGTATTATTTCATGTCATCCATCAACTGATCAGCATTCATCTACTAGAAAAGATAGGAACATATAAAAATATCATCTACTAATACTTCAGTCTGATGGTGCTTCCATGTCCACATTCAAGTAAATATTGATTTTAAAATAAATATTTTTAATTATGTCAATAAAATATATGAAAGATTAAAAAGTAATGTAAATAAGACCTGTAGTAAAATGATATTGATTACTTTCCTGAATAATACTCTTGACAACTTAAAATAAAGGCATGCAAGAAATTGAAGATACAGTTACCAAGTTTGAAGGGTTAGAAAAGATGCATAAAAAATGTGACAAGCTGATGATCTTACTATTACTTTTTTCTTCAAAAGTCCTGTAAATATTTAATATTGGTAATATTTACACTTATTTTATTTACACCTAAATATAGTTAGAAAATATTTTTATAGATGAAAATAGGAAACTGCTGTGTTCTGTCTTAATATATCAACTTTTTAGTAGAACTCTATAACCCATCTTTACAATAACAAAAGAGATCTCCTAGACAATTTTCATGATTTAAAGGGCTTATTAAGGGAGTTTAAAGATTGCAATACAAATGAAAAGTGTTCAAAATGCATCTGTTCTTCAGAACATTTTACACAGGGTTTTTTGTTCGCTTCTATTAGGGATGGTAACACTTGCTAACATTATGCTTGTTAAAGTGAAGCGGTAGCTAGAAGGATGAAGTGCTCAAGGAGATGGTTGAGACAATGGCAGCAACAATAGACTCAGGCATCGGGCCAGTTGTGAGGTTGGTGCAGAACTTTCAGTGTTTCATTTTATTTGGCATAGTGTTGCTATTGGTCAGATGTGACTTGATGGAACCTGGCAACAACAACAAATGCTCAAAGAGTATGCCGCTGCACTGTAAGTCTCAACCCAAAGGGAGTCCATTCGAGTTCTAAAGGTCAACAACTCCAGCTCTCCAAATTAAGTGTCCACATGCATGCCCACCCTAAAAAGCACTCAACTCCAACTCCATGGGTCAGAAAGTCTAGCCCCTGAGTGAAACGGTCCAACCTGCAACTCAGCCAACTGCCCAAAAGCACTCGGCTTCATTCGTCCCATTGGCTCAGGAGTCCACTACCTTGTTTCAAGCTATGGCTCCCCATTGAGCTACTGCTCCTCTCGTGCACAGCTGTCTTCTAGATTCAGGAGGTTCACTGACCAAGATCATGGGGCCCAGAGGAGGTGCTCCTCTCTCAGCTCTTTCTAATAGTAAAAGCCCCTCCCTGGCTTCTCAGAGTGCTTATTTTACATTCAGCAGAATGAATTTCTAATTATGTTCGGTTTCGATTACTCACATGTGAATATTATCAGTATTTTTCCCTACTTTCTTACCCAGATCATACAAGAAAAGGCCATTTGGTGGTAGTTAAGGAGACTTTGGCTAAAAGACCCACATCAAATAATTACTGGCTGTGCATAAAGCAATAATTGACTTCTTGTTGCTAAATTTTATGTCCAAGGGTACACAAAAGGTCTATCAAAATGTGAATTATTATTTAATAATATTTTCCACAAACTTTAAAAAACTCTTCTCTCACTTTTGCTAAACAAGATTGCACATAATATAAGCTGCCAGGAAAAGATCCTATTGGAATGGTTATTTTTTTAACGGAAATCTTGGGAATTGAAACCCACCAGCTTCTTTTCAAGAAGAAGATGGTAATTTGCTTCCATAAAATTTATACTCTTCCAAAACCTCTCAAGGATAATCAGTGCACAACAACAGCCAAGTGAACAACAACAAAAATTCTACCTTGGGAGTAAAGTGATTTCTCTTTGAATGCAGAGATGGTGAGGCTTTGTCTCACTTATCTTAGACTTGTTATCAGAAGAAAACAATTTTGATGAAAGACATCATGCTTCATTCAAGAATAGCCAGCAAAAAACGAGATGACCTTCAAGGAGATGAACTAAAAGATGGATGAAAGAATACATTAATTCATAACTATAGTGAGATGGATACACAACATGGCAATGTTTTGTTCTGTTATGATTGTGTTAAGTTGCTCAGTCTTAGCTGTCTAAGAAGCAACTAACATTAAATATTTAAAATCTCAACTATTATCCAAAATGTTGGTGGTTTGAAGACACCAAATGTCTTTAGAGAAGACAGGCCTGGTCATCTATTTCCAAATAGTCATAACTTTGACAGTTCAGTGAAGTAGGTTCACTGAGCACACATAGGTTCCTTAAAATTACATCGAATTAATGAGACAGAACCTAAAAACAATGACAGCAACCGTATACATCACACACACACACACACACACACACACACACATAAATGAACACACATTGGCTGTGATAGGTAAGCTTGTGGTGCCAACATGGCCAAAGATGATAGGTAGGTCTGTTGTGACAACATGGCCAATGGACACACACGATCAACTGAAGGGCGGAGATAGAAAAAGCTTGGCAAGCCCCGCCCTTGCTCTCTTGCTTTTGGATCTTTGGAACAGCAGCTGCCTTTTTTTGTCCTGTGCCTCGACCTCCAAGCAATACTACCCGTGGACCACCTAATCATGGACTGTGTTGCTGTGAGTTGAGTTTCCTTCAAGTCCTGCTTTGCCATGCTCCTGAAATATACATCTCTTGGGCTAGACACTATTGGACTCTGTCATCTGACTGACTGTTGGTGACCTGCTTTGCTGTTTGCTGCTGGTAGCCGGATATCCTGAATTGTTCTAAAGAGACCTACTCGATGGCCCTCAAGACTCCAAGGACTGCCAGTCTACTAGCTGTCTCAGTCAAGTGAATTGCACCAAGCCATTGTACTGCTTTACAGATTAGTTAACTGTTTATTTCTTATCTTATATAATATATCCTTCTATCTATATAAATATATAAAGAGAATTACTAGTGTCCTGTCAGAGAACCCTGTCTGACACATTGGCTTCAAAAAGTTCTTGGAAAATGAAATTAAAAGTTGATGATATTTCCTTACCAACATTTTGGAGTCCCATAATACACACAATACACACACACAAACACACACTTCACTGTGCTCGTGTTCAACTTGGACATAACCCAAAGTGCAGTAGCTCAAACTGAGGAAGGAATACTATTCAATTTAAAAGTAGTGAAAGAGTGCCATCAGTATTATATCCTGTCACCAGATATAGGCACTCTGTATGCTGAGCAAGTCATACAAGAATCCCAACTACACGAAGAAGAAACTATCAAAAGAAGTAGAGAAAGACTACTTAATAGTTCACAGTATGCAAGTAACACAAGTTTGTTTGCTGAAAGAGAAAACTTGACAAACTTGCCAATGAAAGTAAGACTGTAGCCTTCAGTACGGACTGAAACTCAATATAAACACAACCTAAATCCTCACAACTGAATCTTGAGAAAGTGAAGAATGAAGTTGTAAATGATTTCATTTTACTTGGATCCATAAACAATGCTCATGAATGCATCACAGGAAAAAAATAATCAAAGTCATACTGCATTGTGCACATATGCACCAGAAATCTATAAATTGTTGATGACCAAGGATGTCTCTTTGAAGTAGGAATAAGAAGCATATGACAAGCCATGATATTTTCAATGGCCACATTGTGAAAGTTGAATAATATAAAGATGGCATAAGATTTGAAGCATCTGAATTATTGTATTGGTGAAGTATATCGAAAGTCCCATGAGCTGCCAGAAGAACAAATCTGTTTTGGAAGAATTCCAGGTAGAATGTTTCTTAGAAGCGAAACTGATGATTTTTTTGTCTCATGTGTTTTGAAAATATTATCAAGATTGAACAGTCTCAAAAAAGAGACATTCCATTTGGTAAAGTAGATGGCTAGAGAAAAAGAGGAAGAGTGTTGATGAAATTGATTGAAACAATAGCTGCAACAATGGGTTCAAACATAAAATAATAAAAGGTTGTGAGGAGGTATAGGACTGGGCAGGATTTCATTGGGTTGAACATTGGGGCTCAGTTCAATGCCACCTGACAACAATTCTGATCAGGAGATAGTTCCAGGGTCTCTTCTCACAGCCATTTAAAATTATTTTTTCCCTGTAGTCTTTTTATTGACTATTTCCTTTTTCATGTTAATGCCAGCCCACAACTTGTCTAGTCTTCGTTCATGAGTTCTCAGTGTGTCACATCTATCTTTAGATGGTCTCTAAAGGGAGTGGTGCTATGCTCACAGTCATATTTTGACTCTCGTGGACTTGTTTCCATTTTCTCCACTGTCATCAAGAAATTATACTTGAACAACTGATAGCCTATCCCACAGCACACCTTACCTTGTTTTGATTGATATTGAGCTTCTCCATCACCTTTTCCCAGAAATGTAGTCCTTTCAATAGTGCATAAAAATTAAATGAAAAATTATGTAAAAATTAAATAAAAAATGTAGATGTCCAGAAAGTATTTAATTATAAAATGAAAATGACACATGAAGATTAAAGTTAAAATTAAATCCAAAACTGAAATGTCCAGAAAGAATCAATAAGAGTTAAATTATGAAATAATTAATTATAAAATAAAACATAAAAATTAAATGGACACCGAGATGTTCAGCAAGTATAGTTAAAATAATTTAATCATAAAATCAAAATGAAAAATTCAAATGTGAATTTTGAAATTGACTTAATTAGCAGAACCCAAATTTTTGCTCTGCAAATATTGAAGGGGAAAAAATGGAAAACTACTTATTTTGGTTATTAGGTTAGAATAAAGACTCAAAATTGAATTGATCAAGAACATTTTGATGTGTAAAGAAATATTAGAAGTTTTCAATTATTTCACCCCACTTGCTGAGGTTACATGTTCCTAGTCTAGGAATTGTGAGAGCAACCACTTGGGCACTGAGGCAGTGTAGGCCCAAATGACACAACAAACTCAGTTAGGGCAGTGTTAGCCATAGGCAGTGATGGAAGAAACTGACTCTGGTCTGAATGACAGCATACTGATGCACAGACATGCAAGTGGACACGAATGATTTGTGATTAGGTTGTAATCGTTTGATGTCTAAAAAATAATAAAAATGGCCTTCATTTTGCCACCACCATATCCCCTGTGTTCAGCCAAGTACAGGATAGTTTACTTAAGAATGGTTGATGTCAGAGGGCTTTAGTGCCTCAGTGTTAGCTTCATGACTGCCTGAAAGTTTAAAGCACAGTGAGTTTTCATGTGCAATGTAAATAGAAATGCTTATAATGTATTTCTATATCTGAAAAACTTAGCCATTACAGCCTATGTCTTACCTGGCAAGAGTGCTAACATCTACCTATAACTGATTTTTAATTCAACATTCAGGATAGAGACAAATATAAGCTTTAATAATATCAAGAATAGTTGTTTTTCACATCATGTAACATGATTAATGAGAATAGTTACTTCAAATATATTTTATAAATTTAGAAATATATTTTCTGAAACACGAGATCTTCAGGAATTTATAAAAAGATATTTAAAAGATTAAGGAAAATGCCTTACTATAATTGTTTAAGAAACTTTTGTGTTTAGGCCAGTGGTTCTCAAGATTAGTGACACATTTGCCTTATCTGGAGCAATTCATTAATTGAGTCTTATTTTTAAATGAATAATTAAAAGTTACAGTTTATAGTCCTGCCTCTACTTTAAAAGTTAAAAAAAAAAGAAAAAAAAGATTTCAAATGAGAAATACAAATGCTGATACCAAGATTACAAGGTTAAACCAAAAGGTGTTGCTACTAGTGTATCAGTTCTATGTGCACAGTTTTATTCCAAACAAAACATATTTAACCTTGTCTCTGAAATCAGCTGATGGTTGCAGACCAGTTCACTCTGCAACACACATATCTTACTCTCATTAGGATGCCTCCAGAAAAGTTCCCATCAAAATAGGAGATCCAAATACATTCTACTGGGACAGTTGGATTCAAGGCAAACAGACTCACTTAGAGGGCAATGATGACTGTTTTCTGGGACCCCCACAGGGGTTTCAACTGATTTTATGTTGTTGATTTTGACAATTTGGCTCTCACCCAATTTACACCATTAATGGACCCTTATTTTCAAGATGTTTGTGGTCTTTAAAAATAAGTTTTTCTCCAGTATCTGTGTATTTCAGAGGCTTTCTCCATAGTTTTGTGAGAATTTATTTAATTTTATCTGGCTTCAGAAAGTATAAACTGAATTATCTTTGTTTTATGTAAAACCTTTTTTCTTTAGCAAATGCAATCACTTTTAGTAACTTGAGTTTAACACAAATACCATATCGTCTGTCTTTCTCCCTTTTTCTATTGCTTTGTTGGTCATCTTTAGTTATACTTACATAACCAAAGCTAATTAACTATTATATATGATACAGACTAAAATAAATAATTTGATTTTTATTTTTATAACCATTAATTAAAGATTAGGCATTAGACTTTAGCTCCATTTCAAATATATTTATAAAGCCTATTTATTTTGCCACACCTTAATCATTGTCCAAATAGACCACAGATTCCAAATAGACACCATATCCAAGATTTTATCCTTGGATAAAAATCATATTTATATTTTCTTTTTTCATATTTATATTTTCAATGCCTGAAATATACTACTTATAAATACTCTTTACTTGTCTTTTTGTTGCTTTATTTATCTTTCTTACTATTCCTGAAAACTGCTTTAAGCTATGACACATTGGACAAGATAACTAACTTTTCAGTATTAATCTTCTCTAAAAAAAGAAAAAAAAAAGCAGGTCTCAGCCCCAGTGGCATAGTGGTTGTGTGCAGGACTGCAACCCACTGGGTTGGAGGTTCAAATCCAGCAGCAAGGCTGGGCCTCCTACTCACACCACCAGAGGGCAGTGATGCCCCCAAAACAAAAACAAAAGCAAAGCAATAATTATTGAACCATAATTAAGTGATTGTGAAAATCAAACTTGATAACAAATGGAAAAACTTGAGATATGCACTTTAATAGACAGGTGTGTTGTGCCAAAGTAGCCAATGAACACATGTGAGATTGAAGGGCAAGGATGTAATATAAATGGCTCGTGAAACTTGCCTTTTTCTCTCTTGCTCTTGAATCTTTAGACCAAATGCAGCTCCATTTGCAACCTACACTAACTGTGAGACACCTAATCCATGGACTATGTTGCTGTAAATTGAGGTTCCTTCAAGAGCTGCTTCACCATGTTAGTGGAATATACATCTCTTGAGCTGGAAACTGTCAGACCTCACTCCTGGTACCAATTGTGTTAGACTAGGTTCTCTACAGAAACAGAACCAGGACACATATATATGTGTGTATATATAATATTATATATACACACATATATATTACACATATATGAAATAAACAATCAATCTATAAAGCAATATGAATGGCTCAGTGCAACTCACTTCCATGATCCTGCTAATAAACTGATGATCCTTTAAGTCTTGAGGGTCATCAAGGAGTAGTCCTCTGTAGAGCAATTCAGGCTACCCAGGTACATGCAGCAAAGAGTAAGGCAAGCCAGATGACAGAATCCAACAGTTCCCATCTCAAGAGATGTATATTCCAGTAGGGTGGCAAAGCAGGGTTTGAAGGAACCCCAACTTACAGGGGCACAGTCCACGGATCCGGTGTCCCATGGGTAGTGTAGCTTGTAAATGGAGGCACAGACCAAGTAAGGCAGCTTTCTGTACACTGCAAGACCTCTTTTCCCTGCCGATCCTGTATTGCCCAATGGGCACATGAACAAAGCGGACATGGTGGTAGGGATGGAGGTTATGGGCGCAACAACATGGATTTTCACTCACCAAGGCTGATTTGGCCACTTCTGAGTTCTCCATTAGCCAGCAGTAGAAATCAGCTAAGATATAGGACCATTTTTCATAGAGATCAACAGGCAACTTGGTGGCAGGTTGATCATATCGGACCACTTCCATCATGAGAGGGCAGCATTTTACTCTTACTGGAATGGAAACTATTCTGAATATGGATTAATCTTCCCTGCAGGTAATGCTTCTGCCTAGACTATCATTCGCGGACTTACAGAATGCCTCATACAATAACATGGCAACCCACATAGCATTGCTTCAGATCAAGAAACTCACCTAACAACAAACCCAGGGCAGCAATGGGTTCATGCTCATGGAATCCACTAGATGTCTCATGCTCCTCATTGTCCTGAAACAACTGGCTGGATAGGAAGATGGAATGGCCTCCTGAAGACATAATTATGGTGCTAACTAGGTGGCAACAACTTGTGGAGCTGGGACAATGTTACCCAGGAAGCTGTATATACTCTAAGCCAGCAGCCAATATATAGTGCTTTATCTTCAATAGCCAGAATGTATGGGTCCAGGAAACAAGGTGTGGAATCTGGGGTGGCACCACTCACTATTACTCCTAGTGACCCACTTGCAGCATTTTTACTTCCTGTTCCAGCAACCCTATGTGTTTCAGGCATGGAGGTCCTGGTCCCAAGGGAAGGAACTCTCCCATCTGGAAACACAGCATGGATTCCACTCAATTGGCAGCTCAGAATACCCCCTGGTCACTCTGGCCTTCTCATGCCATTGGATCAGCAGGTCAGAAAGGGTGTCACTGTACTGAGTAATGCGATTGATCCTGCTTACCATGGAGAAATTAGACTGGTGATACATAATGGAGGTAGAGAGAATATGTCTGGATTCCAGGAAATCCCATAGATTGACTCTTAGTGCTACCATGCCCTGAGATTAAATAAAATGGTAAATTGTAGCAATCTAATCCTGACAGGATGTCTCTGGACCCAGGACGCTAAGCAATGAAGGTCTGGGTCACCCCACCAAGCTAAAAACCACAGTAAGCTGAGGTGCTTGCTGAGGGTAAATGTAATATAGAAAGGGTAGTAGAAGAGGATAGTTATATCTACCAGTTATGACCTCATGATCAATTTCAAAAGTGAGGTTTGTAATTGCTAGTGTATATGCTATATATATAGTGTATAAGCTATATATGTGCTTATTGAATATCTTTTTTTTGTTCATGCATGATATATCCAATACAATTGGTCTCAGGATGTTCTCCTTTATAAGTATGATAGATGTTTGATGTTAAGTATAAGCTTGATTTCATTAATGTCTGGAAATTATATATGGCTAACCAATTATGTGCAGTTGCCAAGTTGGCAAGGGGTGGACTGTGATAGCTAAGTTTGATGTGCCAACATGACCGATGAAGATAGGTAGGTTTTTTGTGCCACCATGGTCAGTGAATACATGTGAGATTACTTGAAGGGCAGAGATATAAATGGCTCAACAAGCCTTGCCTTTCTCTCTCTTGCTCTTGGGTCTCTGGACGAGTGTACAGTTGACTGCTTTGCTTTTTTCAGTAGTGTGGTGAAACAGTATTTGAAGGAACCTCAACTTACAGTGACACAGTCCACGGATGAGTTGTCCAATGGGTAGATTAGCTTGAAAATGGAGGCACAGAACAAGGAAAGGAGTCAACAGCAGAAATAGAAGAGGAAAAGGTAGTTTTATTGCATGATTAAGAAAATGGCATGTGAAGGGGAAACTTACTGGCAGACATCTGATTTACAACTGACAACCTTTTAATAATCAAACAGTAAGGGGAATCAAAATTAACATAGGTCCAAAGATACATCCTATGCAACAGAGTTCAGGTATGTCTCTACTCTCCATTCTTCCTCGTCTTATTCTGACATCCCTCCAATGGCATTTTCCTTTTCTGTTGGGCTTAATAATCTTTCTAAATGATCACAGATAAATCACAAAACAATACTTAATATCATGAGTGTTTTTAGGGACAGGTTACAAAATATGAAGGATTGATATATTTATTTTGCTCAAATCATATCTTCTCAGCCATGCTGGCAAGTGTGTCAATCTCTAATCCTCAGGTTTTCAGTAGCATGGTCCCTAGCTTTTACTTTGTTTAGCCAAATGTTCCATACTGATAATACTCCCCACTCCGGACTCTTATCTAAATACATTCAACTTTACTAAGGTGCTGGGAAAACTTCCTCTCTGTCTTATGATATTGGTCTTCTGTGGCTCTTCAAACACCACAAATTCACACAGGGATCTTGTGCGCATTTGACTCTTGCTGTTGTTGTGAGATGCCTTTGATTTGGTGTCTAACTCATTCAACAGAAGAAAAACCCCATAGTCCTGGTCCATCCTCAAAATGGTTCCTCTGCTTTTTTTGCAGACCATATGTTCAGCTGTCTCACTGAATGACCTTCATTCTTTTCATGGTCTCTGTTTCTCCAGGTAGACTAGAGAAACAAATTCATAATCATGCATATGTATATAGGGGAGAGATTTATACACAAGGGGAATGGAACATTGAGAAAGTATCTGTGGCAGTCATGTGCTTATATTAATTTTATGATTAAAATGTAGGGCTGGAGCCTAGCCTGTTAATCTGGAGATAGCCATTGAGTAGCCAATGAAGCCTCGATGTGGGCATGGCTTTCACCTGAGACTCCTGGAAAAATCTCACAATATTTCCCTCGTGAAGATGAGAAGCTATCTTCCCCAGTTGTTGGGAGTTAGTCACAGAGATGATTAATCAGGGACAAGACAAGCTGGTAGCATTCGAGAAGCTGGAGGAGCCGATGAAGAGACCACACAGCTTTGCCCTGATGGAGCCAGACCTCTGAAGCTGAGGCGGCCAGATAGAGACCTCTGCCAGCGATGAGTTGCTTCTGCTGTTGATGGACCCTGAGCCCTGGAGCGAGGTACCCTGCCAGCACCGGGATTCTGCACTCAATGTTCTATGACTTTGTAAGTCGGAAGAAGACTTTATAGACTGATTTCGGGCATATGGGTTAATATCGGACTTATGACTTTGGAATGGACTGGGCTGGGATGCTTTCTCTATGTCTCATTCCTTTTGTATATAAACCCTTTTCTTATATCGATATGCATGTCCTTGAAGTTGTTCCTCTAGTCTACTCGGACTAACACAGTATCCCAACCCAATCCAGTCCAAGTCCACAAGTCTGATATTAGCCCATATGTCAGGTATCAGTCTATACATTCTTCTTCAGATAAATGAAGGCACATGCAATTATGCCAGGACAATCACACGCCAGTGGATGCAGAGTCTTGTGTATCCAGCGGCGGTAGAAGCATCTCAGCACTGACAGGGACCACTCTGTGGCTCCTCAAGCATCTCAACACTAGCAGAAGTGTCTGTGTGACTTTTCCAGTTTCGGCGGTCTGGTTCCATCAGGGTAAGCGCTTATGTGTGTTTTCCTCTGAGATGTCTCACAGGGAGTCAGTCTTGTCCGTAGAGTGTCTCCAAGGAACTGAGTCATGAGTCTCTCACCTCCAAGGGGAAAATATGGAAAGATTTCCCAGAATTCTCAGCAGAAAGCCATGCCCACACAGAGGTCTCACTGGCTATCCCAGATTGACAGACTAGACTCCACCCCTACACCCCCAATTTTCAAATTGACACCAGATTAGTGATTGCCACACTGTTCCACCTCTTTAGCTCCAGAGACTGGTTTCTCCTGCAAATAGGTCCAAAATACACAAGTGAAAGTCCTGTGATCTTTGACTCTAAGGAGTACTCTAGTCTTACTTCTTCTAAAACAGATTTGTTTGTTCTTTAGTAGCCCATGGGACCCTCAATATTCTTTACCAGCATCAATATTAGAATGTATTGACTCTTTTTTGTTCTCCCTTGTTTAATGTCCAATTTTCTCATGCATGAGGCAATTGAAAATACCATGACTTGGGTCAGACGATCCTTAGTCCTCAAAGTAACATCTAAGCTAATGCTCTAAAGAAGTCTTGAACAGAATTCTTGCTTAAAACAACACATTGTTGATCTCTTGACTTCTGCTTCCACGAATACTGAGTCCAAGCAAGACAAAATCTTTTGCCACTTCAAATTTTTTCCAGTTACCATTTTGCTACTGATCCAGTTGTGAGGAGTTAATTCTTCTTTATGTTGATTCCTACTCCCTACTGAAGTCTACAATTCTCAAACTTCATCAGCAACTACATCAAGTTCTCCTCACTTTGAGCCAGAGATATAAGCCTCCTTTCAATCCTGGTGATGAATTCTTCTTTATATAATCCTGTTGCTATGCTGTTTGGTTCAGTCAGCATACAGATTGAAGCACTCTGGTAAAAGGCTATAACATGGGACTATACTTTTCCTGATTTTAAATCATGCAGTATTCCCTTCTTCTATTCAAACTACTGCCTCTTGATCAATATACAAGTTCCACATGAGCATAATCAAAGGTCCTTCTCAAGTTGAACCACAGTTTGTTATGATTCACAATCGAATGCCTTGTTGTAGTAATTAAAACACAAGTGAACATCTTTCTGGCATTGTCTGCTGGGAGCCAAGACCCGTTGTTTGCTTTCCTCTTCTGAATCCTTCTTCAACTCTGTCAGGGAAGACTGTGGCTTTTGTTACATGCTCTTCAATAAAAACGTGCTTACATGTGATATCAATGATATTGTTTTATAGCATTCTGCAGAGCCAGCTTTCTTTAGAATGAGCACATACATGGATCTCTTCCAGTTCTTTGCCAAAGTAGAAGTCATCCAAATTTTGTGGCAGTGCTTCACCAATTTGTTCAAAAATTTCAATTGGCATTCCATCAGTTCCTGGAGCCTTTTTTTTTTGGCTAGTCCATTAAGTTCAATTTGACCTTCTTTGCTCATCACCATTCATTCTTTTTCTTATGCTGCCTCCTAAAGCGTGGAATGTGAAACAATTCTTTATGGCACAGAAACTGTGTGTATTTTTTCCACCTTCCTATGATTCTTCATGTACCATTGTGTATTTTCTCATAGGATCTTTCAAGATTGCAACACATTGCATGTTCTCTTGATTTTTTCAGTTAAATATATGCTGAAAGTGGTCTTTCCTTTGTGCTTTCTGGCTCTAAGTCTTTGCACATTTCATCATAGCATTTGACTTTGTCTTCTCAGGCTGCCCTTTAATTTTTTCTCTTAAGCTCTTTCACTTCATCATGTCTTAAATTTA
Source organism: Nesogale talazaci (assembly GCA_004026705.1). NCBI lineage: Eukaryota > Metazoa > Chordata > Mammalia > Afrosoricida > Tenrecidae > Nesogale > Nesogale talazaci. The sequence goes on from PVJH01017816.1 coordinate 37,312, forward strand.
CTTTAACTACTCTATGATTAAGACCAATTTTCAGAATTCATTCTGACATTCACTTGTTCTTTTATCTCTTTTCTGTCTTTTTAGTGATATTTTGCTCCTTTCCTGAATGGTGAACTTGATAACTACCCACATATCCTCAGGTCTTCTGTCAATAGTATTCAAAGAGTGAAATCTGTCCTTTTGATGTTCTCAAAATTTAAGTGGGATATATTCAAGGTCATATTTTGGCTCTCCTCAGATATAGTAAATATAATTTTTGTGTATTCCATATGAAGAAGTCCACATGTATATTTTATTTTTATTCTTTTTTGTTCAAAAACATATTTGCTATGAACAAGTCCTTGGTCTTGCAAAATTCTATTGTGATTTCTAACATTGCTTCTACCAGCAAGTTCATATTTTCCAACTATTGTTTCTGGCTTTCTATGTTAAACTCTTGTCTTCCAATCATGGAAAATTACCAATGGATCTTAATTCCATGGTTGATCAATTTCTGAGTGAACTCATTGGGATCTTTTTTTCAATTTCTTCATCACTAGCTTTTGATACTGGTGCATAAATTTTAGTAATAGTTTTAATTGGATTCCTTTGAAAGAAGATAGATATAATTCTACCATAGGCAGCATTATACTTCATGAGGGATTTTGCAATGTTCTTTTTGACAATGAATGCTATGCTTTTCCTCTTAATTATATTTTCCCTGCAAAGTAAATAATTATTTTCTGAATCAAAAATGGCCAATGCAATTCTGTTTCAACTCACCAGAATGTTTCATTTTTCATCTCTTCTAATTTCTTTGATTGGTACTTCACATATTTGAAATTCAAACTGTTAAGTAGTTGCAGTTATTTCATCTTACTTTGATTTATTCCCCAAAAGAGAGCCATGATGGCTCCACCCCTGCAGACATTAACTAACTTAGGTCACCATGTTCTATTTCATCCTGAGAAACCTGCTTCTTGACAGTCACACCTCAATTTACTCTCAACCATAAGGGACAATCCTGCAGCACCATTTCCAAAACAATGATCTGCATCCATTCCTAATACTATTGATTTTTAGCAATGTCGCAAACCTATGCATAGAGTTTCTAGTTGCTCCCGCCTCCAAATTGGGAATCCAAGTCCTTCTTCAAGTGTGTCTTCATAGCCTAGTCTTAGTCTGGAAGCTCTGCTGAAATCGGTTCTCATTGGATGATAATTCCGACATTTGAGATACCAGTGACATAATCTCTAGCCTCATAGCAAGAAACAAGTCACCACAGTATAACAAGCTGACAGTTAAGTGGTGGACACATTCTTCTTGGGACCCTCTTTCATGATGGTCCCTGGGCACTCTATTCTTGATTCTGAAATGGTTGTCTTATGTACAGTGAAATATAAAATCACAGCAATTCTTAATTTAGACTCCTTTATATCTTTTTTGCATGTTTCCACCCAACCCCTGTGTGAGTCATGACTAAATATATTAAATAATTTAACTTCAGTACAATGATAATAATTGCTAATTTAAGCTAAACATTATATAGGTATATGTATTAAAATCCTCTCTTTAGGGAAACATTTGCCTGCTTTTCCATAATGCTCTTAAATAGAAATTCTGTAATCTTAAGTGTTTTTTAAATTACTTTAAATTTGCTTGGGCTCACCACTGTATCTCAAAATGGGCCCCAGGTGTTGAAGTGAGTTGAGCATTGCCTCCTGCCCTGTGGACTGGTGTCTTGAGTCTCCAGTCAGTGTGTGGGAGAGATATAAGGTGGTCTGCTGCAGTCAAAACTTGGAGCCTTGCAAACCCGGTGGAGCAATTCTATTCGGTCCTGTAGGTCTCCTTTAGTCAAAATCAACTTAAGGGGAATATTTCTTTCTTCTTTTTTAGAGGGGAGGTAATGAGAAGTACAAATAAATAATGTTAAATAAGCATAAATGTAACAGCCAAGTATAAATGTGCCTAATATATGTTCATGGATAAATAATATATAAATAATAGTTACGTGACAATTCACAGCTGCAGCAATATTAGCATTAATGCTAATTAGTGGTATCCTGATGTGGTGGTCATATGCTTATGTTAATTTTATGATTGAGATGTAGGGGTGGAGTCTCGCCTGTTAATCTGGAGATAGCCATTGAGTAGCCAATGAGGCCTCCATGTGGGCATGACTTTCTCCTGAGACTTCTGGGAAATCTCGCAATATTTCTTTCATGAAGATAAGAAGCAATCTTCCCCAGTTGTTGGGAGTCAGTCTCAGAGACAATGAACTGCGGAGAAGATGGCAGCATCCGAAGAGCAGAAAGAGCAGGAGGAGAAGACACACAGCCTTGCCCTGATGGAACCAGACCTCTGAAGCTGGAGAAGCCACGTGGAGCCCCCTGCCAGCATTGAATTGCTTCTACCACCCCTGGATGCTGGTAATGGACCATGAGTCCTGGAAATGAGGAGGCATGATGGGACCCCAGCCAGAGCCGGGACTGCACCCACTGATCTGTGACTTCATGAGTCAGAGGGAGACACTATAGAGTCTACCAGGACTAACACACCTGAATTCTTGACAATGTTAAAGTTTTTGCTATCCTGGAGAAATTGACTAATTCTGAAGTTTTAGGAGTCTACCTAAAATTATGTATATAAAATTATATGAATATGTACAGAACTATATAGTTATTTTATATGTGCAAAATAGAACCATTGCTTGCTAATAAAATATATTAACCCTTTATAATGAAAGTTGGTTAAAGCTGGGATGAAATAGATTGAAGTGACTTCAGTGATTTGAATCTTATGGCATATATAAAAGTTTTTCCTCAAAAAATTATCTCATGTTCTTGGCTGAAACACCTGTACAAATAAATATATACAAACTAATATCAAGTACTTTCATTAATTTTAATTTATGATCTTTAAGAATCAAATGTTTCTCTTATTTTAAGGTGACAAGACGTTCTACTTTTTAACAATCTAGCAACGTCCCGTGGCATTTTAAAATTAAAATAAATATATTACAATACTATTTTTGTGTTCTATGAAAATTTTTGTTGCTCCATATAGACCAAATTTTTTATCAAGAATGCCCCCCCTTACCCACTCAATGGTGCCCCCCTTAAAATCTAGTCACTATTTTAATTGTATATTGCCCCACAAACAAATATCCAGCCCTGTCTTATGTACAACATCTTGTCATCAGGACTATTTTCCCAGACCCCGTGTACTATATGCCATCTAGTGCAGTGGTTCTTAAGCTTCCTAATGCTTCAAGCCTTTAATACAATTCCTCATGGTATGATAATCCCCCCAACCATAAAGTTATCTTTGTTGAACTTCATAACTGTAATTTTGCTACTTCTATGAATCAGGTAAACCCTGGGAAAGGGTTTTTCAACACCCAAGGGGTTGTCACACACAGGTTGGAGAACTGCTGTTTTGGAAACAAAAAGTAGGCTGAAGTTCCCAGAATCTCACTGGCCTGCACATACAGGGAGAAAAACAAATATATTGATACTTTTTATTATATGGCTTCCTTCTTCCTAGACGTTTTTACTAAAAATCCCCAATGTTCCTTCTGTACCTAAACACAGTACATATTTTCTCTTAGTAAGAGGAAAAAACCTAATTCTGATATTAGAGGAAATTCTTTGTGTTGGTGTTATGGGGAGAGACTGAAGGCTTCAGTCCCCTCCTTTTTAGGTTCTTGTCATACTGTTAGTTCGGGTAGACTAGAGAAACAAATTCATAAAAACACATATGGTATAAGGGAAAAGTTTATATACAAGATGAATAGAGCATTGAGAAAGCATCCCAACCTAGTCCGGTCCAAGATTATAAGTCCTATATTAGCCCAAGTCTGATACCAGTCTATACAGTCTCCTTGTGACTTATGAAGTATGTACAATTACACTAGGACAATCACAGATAAGTGGGTGCAGAGCCTTGTATATCCGGCTAGGGTAGAAACATTTCAGTACTGGCAGGGATCTCTCTGTGGCTTTTTTGGCCCCAGAGGTCTGGTTCCATCAGGGCAAGCCCATGTAACTTCTCCTCTGGCTCCTCCATTCTCTAGGAATTGGGATTGATCAGCAAGCTGTCATCTTTCAGAAGTTCGTCATCTTGGAGACTCTGTCTAGTCTCTCGCCTCCAATTGGGAAATCCTGCAAGATGTCCCAGAATTCTCAGGAGAAAGCCATGCCCACGCAAAGGCCTCATTGGTTATCTCCAGAGTGACAGGATAGACTCCACCACTACACTTCCAATCATGAAGTTGACATCAAGCACATGATGGCCACACATACCTAAGAGAAAGGAGTGAGTGAATGTAAGGGTTATGTTTCCTACAATTGTGTAGATGGTCATTTCAGCTAATCAGAGAGCATGAAGGCAAGGAAATTCAAGGTTTTTTTTATTATTTTTATTTTTATTATTTATTTTATTTATTTATTTTTATTATTATTTTTATTATTTTTATTATTGGCTGTTTTTTTTTTCCAATCATAACTCCCTTTAGAGAAGGTTCATGCATGTTTTGACCATTTAGCCCAGACAGAACCCTGACTGCATTCTTCCTGCCACTCCCAAGGTCAAAGAAGTCATTTGTGGGGATTGTGCACATACTTTATCTATACCAACCTAGTTCCTGTTACTACCTCCTCCTTCTTTGAGGAATTTTTACTATTGAAACTATTGATAAACAGATTCTTTGTCATCTGTCACTAGTTTCTCTATTGGGAATTCCTTCTATTGTTTTCTTTCCCCTTTTACCCAATCTAGCTTGCCTACCTAGCCTGCAGGTGGAACTCACCAGGAAAAGACCTGAGGGTTGTGTCCATAACACTAAGCAGCGGAAACTGCGGGGCAGCCTGAGGTCGTTCTACTCTGTCTCATTGGGTCTCCATGAGTTGGGATTGGCCTGATGCATCCCAATAATGGCAACAGCAAAGACATGGTTTTGGTAGCCTTTAAAATGGAAATTTATTGCCTCACAAGTTAGGAAGTTGAAATCAAAATTTAGAGTACAAGCAAAAGGAGACATCCTTGATTCCTTTTGGCATCTTGAATTTCTTGGAGATGTCCATATTTGGCAGAACTCTTACCTTGATCTAATAACTACCCACTCAGCAAGTCCAAGTCCAAAGGACTTCCTTTATTCTTGAAAGGTAGATATATTAGGGATAAAAGTGTTGTCTCTACCAAATGCTACACTAAAGGGGTTGGGAAGGAATGAGGCACATTAGACACCTAGGGGAAAATCCAACCTGGGCCCACACACCTTGCTAGGCATCAGCAACATGACATCACACAGGTAAGCCTAAACTTAGTCACTAAAAAGGCCAACACCCTCAAGCATGCCTCCTCCCTACCCTCTTCCCCCTAGTCAGTGAGGGTAAAAGCAGACCACAGACAGGCTGCTGTTGCAGGTTGCTCTCTTGCAGGTCGAAGGCTGGGATCTCTCCCTCGTGTGCACATGCAAGTTGCTGGGCAATCTAACTTGGTGCTTGTTTGTACCTATCTGAAGCAGGTCAGGGTCCCGCTTCCCTGCCGGTTCCTAGAGGCATCAGAAGGCACCAGAGAAGATAACCAGTGAGACCAGGTGCTGGTTCAAAGAAAGCCACAAGGAATTGACAAACAATTCGCAGAGACTCCATATGCTAATTGCCACATATTCTGCTGCCTCTTTAAAATCCCAGGCCCGTGGCTGTACTGTACAACTTCCTTGACCTATAAGCTATGTCATGGAACCTCATCCACAAGCTCCCCCTAATAAAACTGTTTCTGTTTCTGCTCTTTTGACCTATAAGTTATGCCTGTCCACCTCCCTGCGCCTCAGTTTACTATACATTTGGCATCCAAACCCTATCAGGTAGGGACATGGGTTCTATGCCACCCTGGCCATGCTTCAGCTAGGACGTAGTCCATCCCTCTCCTCTCAAAACTTTGGGGCCTGCCTGGATGGGTGACTTTTTATCAGTATCTCTTTGTGTATGTTCATTCTGTTTCATTGATCTTGTTTTTCTGGACACTGAGGACCAGCGAATTCTTATGGAAACATAGGTTTCCCATTTTTTGGGGCATAGGAGAAGGGGTTTATTCTTCCACCCTACTACTAAGAATATTGAAACAAGTGCCTTTCCCCAAAAGAAGTTCAATTATAAGGACAGTTTCTTGTGTCCATTTTGTCCCATGTGGCCCCCAGCCTTTTGTCCTTGTGTCTACTTTCTGAGCTTTCTGCCAATAACAAGATTCCTGGCACTGAGCTTGGCAGTCACTGCACCTTCAGAGTGGACTAAGATGCAGAGTTTATTTCTGAACCTTTTTCTACCTGTTTGTGTGTTTTGCAATTTTGCTTTCTCTAATCTTTTACTTCCCCTTTCTGTACCCTGAACAAAGCCCTCTGACCGCCCTTTACTTTATAGGTCTGGAAGCCAGGCCCCTCCTCTTCCTTGACTCCTGTGGTATCTCCAACCTTCCTATCTGGTAGTAGTCCAGGACACTCTCCTGGGTCCCTAACTCTGATCGGTATGCCCTCAAGGCTACTAGGCCACATTTCCTGACTGATGCATGTGGACAGGGACTAGGGGACGCCCTTATACTTTGTCAGTGACCCCTGCAGTTTAGACACCATGGCAAGTCCTCTGCCTGAGCCCCCAAAGGATGGTTCTTTGGGGTGCTTACTGGCCAATCTTACTATATTGGGTTTGGTTCCTGGTCTCAGCCCAAAGAACTTCGTCTTTTTCTATAACCAAGTTTGGTGTCAATACCAATTGGACAATGATTCGCACTGGCAGGAAAATGGCACTTTTGATTTTAACAACCTCGACAATTTTGGTTGGCGAGCCCATGTGTGGTTAGACGTTCCATATGTGCGGGTCTCTTCATTTGCATCCATCCCTCTCTATGTACTGCCTGTCACTCTGCTCAAGTTCTCTTAGCCAAACACACTTTTAATCGAGCCCCTGAAAATATTCACCTTTGTCTTTCTCCGAATCCCCTGACTTCATATCTACACCCTTAGTGAGACCTCCTCAGTATTCTAGGTGCCCCTCACCATCACCTCCCCCTGCTCTCCCCTCAAGTCCCAAAGGCTGAGGCCACTGCACCATTAACATCTGTCCTCTCCCTGAAGCCAGACCCATGGGACACTCTAGAATCTCTCATTCCAATATTCTGATCTCCTTCCTACTCAGGCTCCTCTGAGGCATCAACTTCAGACTCCCAAACTCCGCAATCACTGACAGCCAGCCAGTCCGTGTTTGTTCACCACTCTCCCAGAGGAAGAAGCTGCACACAGCAAATCCTGGGTTCACCAGAGCCCAAACCGTAGTCATCACTCTGAGGCCAGCAGACAGAGGGTCAAAAAACTCCAGGAAATAACAACTTCAATCTAGTCTCCCCTCCTACTCAGCCTTCTCGCTATTCTGGCCACCTGGAGCCCCTACATCCAGTTCTCCCAATCTACTCAACTCTCCAGAGGAGCCAAAGTCTGCACTCCCATTGCCAGCTCACAAGCACATGCAATCGCAGAATCCCTTTCTCCTTTGTCCACTCTGAAAAGTGTCAGATGCTGAGAGAATCGTCCAGGTTCACATTCCTTTTTCTCTCACTGGTTTATCTCAGATTGAAAAGCATTTAGACTAGGTTTCAAATGATCACACCACCTATATTAAAAGAGTTTCAATATTTAACTCAAGCTAATAATTTGCCCTAGCATGATATTTTTGTCATCCTCTCCTAACCCTCATCACAGCTAAGAAAGAATCCAGTCTTCTCTCTGCTCAGCAGCACTCCAACCTAGTTTCTTTAACTGACCCTGATCTAAGCAGTTCCCAGACAAAAACCTGCTTGGGGTTAAGTAAGTGGGGACAGATGGGGTTAAGCAAGTGTGCCAAAATGCTTCAGTGCATGCTGGCTGGACTTCAGGCCATTTCCCACAAAGGAGTCAATTTTCATAAACTTAGAGAGATCACTCAAAAACCTGATTAGAATCTAGCCACCTTTTAATGCCATTTAACTGATACTTTACATTAAAAAGCTCTAAAAGGCAGAAAAAGGCCCTAAAACCTGGTGTGAGATTTATGAATATGGCATTTATGGTTTTTAACAGTCATCAGGATCAGATAGAGTAAGCCTGTGATACCTGGTAAATTTTCAAACCCAAGCCTTAGAAGCAGCCCTGTGACCAGGGATCCCTATGGCCCCAAAGGGGACGTGCTTGGCAAGGGTATATAGAAACAATCACCACCTGGTGTCTGCTTCAAGTGCAAAGAAGAAGGGCACTGGTCCCAGGAGCATCCCAAGCCTAGAGCTCCAAGCAAACCCTGCCTAGTGTGCAGCCTCAAAGCAGATATTGGAAGTCCGACTATCCTTGGAAAAGTGACAGGTCTTTTGCATCACCATACAGGGGGACTATCCTTCCAGTTCTTCATCCACCGTTGGCTCTACTGCGATTGGCTGGAGATTGAAAAGACACCAACTGAACCCTCCATCACCCTCAACAAGCCTAGGTATTGCTCAAGGTATTGGATGAGTAACTTGCCTTCAGAAGTTACCTTTTCTGCCCTGTCCTGATTTTCAGGGATAGGCAGTCCTTCCTCGATTTTGTTCATAGATAATGATGGTAAGTTTACATGCCCCAGGTGTACTAGCCCTTCACTCTCTCCTTCCTCATACTCCCTTTGTGCCTGGTCCCTTTGTTGAAAAGAGATGTCTAAAATAAAGACCTCTGTACATCTTCTTTCTAGTCTCACAGCACCTCTGCTCCTTCCCTTTATTTTCCTCAACCTGGAACTGACCCTGCAATTTGGTAGCTTCCAGTTGTTACCAGTAAAGAAACCAAAAAGTATTTGTTTGTTTGCTTTTAACTACGACCCCTCCAAAGACAGTTCTGAAACAAACACAGCCCAACTCCTGTAAGTTCGCTCTCCCTCCAAGGCACAATTAGCTGTTATCTCTTTAAACCTGTGACTCAGTCCCACCACTCAGAGTTTAACTTTAAATAAATACCATGTCAAAAGATAACCTTCAACAGCCCCTGCCTGGCAGCAATGAGGGATTTCAGGTTGGAAAATGAGGCACAGCATTCTCCAAACACAAAATGTTGACAGACAGTTCCAGCTGATCAAGGACTACAACTCGGAGCCTCTCACCTCCTTACAGCAACTAGTTATTCCCTGGGCATAGGTAGCGCTGCAGAGCCTTCATGCAGTAGAACTGTTAACAGCTAACAAGAGATCCCCCTACCTACCAATGCTGGTCCAAACCATTTTAGCCCACAGACCTCCGTCCATCACCCCGTGCCAGGCGGACGATGTTAGATGAGATCTCAACACCCCTTTAAGCACCAAAAAGACTGAACTTTTGGGACTGAGCTGAAGCAGGGTAGGGTCCTGATTCCCTGCAGGTCCTGGGAAAACAGCAGTGGATGGCACCAGAGAAGATAACTGGTGAGAACAGATAATCCTGATTCAAAGAAAGCTGCAAGATTAAATCCACAAGCAATTCTCAGAGTGTAACTGGTACACATTCCCCTGCCCCTTTAAGAACCCATGTCTGCAGCTGC